>JAIUZE010005188.1:0-104817 GCA_022085475.1 Heliosperma pusillum
GTTCATTCCTGACAGTATTATTAAACTACTGATTTTACGAAAGGAGTTTAGTTCCTATCCTTCTTAAGAGAGAAAAGAATACCTGTAACAGCAATAACAATGATGGCAGCAAACAGAATGCTTCCCCCATTATACCACCCTTGTTTTCTCCCCTGTGATATATAAGAGGGAAAATTTATGCAAAACGGTAACGTACAATTACTCAAAGTACGATAAGAATATGAAGATATAAAAAGCGTCCTTTGCCACTATTATCGATAAAGATGCATGTAGTTTGAAGCTATACCCTAACTAACCTCTGATTTGATGCCGAGAGCCAACAAGGCCACTGCAGCTACTATTAATATCAATAGAGTCCAATCTTGGCTTGCCTCCCAAAGAAACCTCTATTGGAAAAAATAGACCAAGGATGAATCTCTTATACATTCAGATGTTTTAACCAAAAACATTGAAGGAGATTATTTTCCCAACAACAAAACTAACCCAAAAGCTTTGCCCTTTCTTCACGGGATAGGAGTTTGGACCAAAAAAAGATTTCCTTTGAAACAGATCATCATCATTATTATGTTGGATTCCCTTTTCTAAATTTGTTCTAAGCTTTTCTGCTAATCCATTTACCTGAAAGTCAGGTAGAAATTGATTCTGTCAATTCAAGAGGACATTTAACAAAAGCTATTTTACTGACAAACCGTAGAACAAATCAAACATAATTGAATCATAGTTCACTGATCACTTTCATCAAATAATTGTAATTTCGTCATCACCCTTGGTGCAGCAGTCTGCAGCAAAAACGCTGATACTAATAAACTTAAATTTGGACCTAGACTTAGCTATTTATCTGACAGTGGCAAACATGACCTTCCCCAGCGCGGTAAGAATGATAAAGTATGATTGCTATCCCTAAAAGTATCGATGATCCTACAGAACTGACAATTAGTATGGACTTACCCCACCCAACTTTTGTAGAGCAGAGAAATCAAATTGACTTGAGATAGCAGCAAGTTTCTCTCTTCCAATTTCATATGAAGGAGAGCAAAGTTCTTGACCTAAGAACACGAGTAGAAATTCAGACATTATGCTAAGTATACAAAGCTGGTAGTAAAATTTTAATATGCCACTAAACCTTGTTATCCAAAAATCCGGACATAAAAGAGATTGCCAAATGCCAAGTGCCAACTAATAGATGTACTAAACTGAAGAACACAGATACGTGTATCTACGTACTCCATCAGACCTAGCTAGGCTTGCTTTCTGGAACTAAAATGACTGAAGGAATTTAATATATACTGAGCAGAGGCTGGCTATTTAAAGACCTGGAATACGATTTTGCTTACACTTACCATCACTGTTGGTCTCTGAAGCCTTATATATTAGCTCTGCCAATGGTTCATGACGATGTCCAGCTTCTCGAAAAAGAGTTGCTGCCTAAAATAGCAATGAATTCAAGATGAAAAATTATTAAAAATGGCCCGACACATTTTACCAGAGAACAACTGCAGTGTGCCAACACATAAAAGGAAAGTAAGTAGAGTGATGATTAGGTTGAAAAACATACTCGTATGACTTGAGCGTGTGTTCTGATTTTCGCTAATACGTGCCTCTTCTCCTCTTCTCTCTTCAAGTCCAAAGTATAACGGAATCTTCGGCTATTATTCAATACAAGTGTTGCTTGCTAGAGGTAACAATATCGAATCAGCTAAAACTATTGGCCATAATCAAGTATCACAATCCAAATTATACAAAACAGCAAAATATGATACAAACCAAATCAAGATTTCAAAATGAGGCAACTATGAAGATGATGATAGACCAAATCATCAAATGACACACAGTACAAAGCTAAGTCCAAACTGACACAAACTTGCATTGTTATTAATTGTCATCTAAACGGCCATTTTAGTTGGCACAATACTCTACAGTAGAATAACAAAATGCACAAACTATCTAAGCTGAAAACAGATAGTGTCCCTCTTACAATATGCAGGTGGGAAGAGCAAGTGGATGGCAAATGCAGCCCCCCACTTGCCTATTGTGAAAGGGGCACTATCCGTTTTCAGCTACCCTTACCATCAAAGACAACCAGTCGAATCACAAAATTCATACTCCCTGCGGACTATGTCCTAATCATTTGTTTACGCTTTGATTGAAATACCCCTAATCAAAGGGTATAACTGTTAGAGTGCAAACCCATGTCCCACATTGTTAGAAGAAAGATTAAAGAAGATCTTTATAAGTGTCCGCAAATATAATAGTACGAGGCCTTTTGGGACTCCTAATAGCTCGAGGGAGAGCTAATATGTTCGCAAAGGCGACATGGGTCTCACAACAATGAGACGGGCTATCCAAGAGAAGTTCGTCAACGACCCGGGGAGGGTGGGCTGAGGCTTAATGGAGGCCACAAAAGCGGTCCATGGTAAGTCCAAAAGCGGAACCTCCTTGTACTTATGAAGCGAACTTTCTCTCCTCAATTCGGGTAGGACGCAGGCCCGGTTATGAAATTTAACACGGTCGGGGGTCGCTGAGGCACTGGGTTCGGACCAGTCCAGGGGATATTGAATGCATAGGAGTTTGGTACGCAAGTGTAGCACAAGTCCCGTGAAGGGACGGATGGGCCACAGGGAGACACATCGTTCGTCAGTTAAGGGGAGGTTATCTAAGCCTTGGTGATGCAAGGTGTCTAGAAGTTGGGGCTGTAAGGATGTGAGGAGGTCCTTCGTAGAAGTCCAGGTCCGAGTCAAGATGATGGTCCTTGGTTTGAGGGGAGAATTATTAGGGTGCAAACTCATGTCCCACATTGGTAGAATAAAGATTAAAGAAGATATTTATAAGTGTCCACAAATATAATAGTACGAGGCCTTTTGGGAAGGAGCCCAAGAGTAAATCTGTGAGAGCTAGGCCCAAAGCGGACAATATCATACTATTATGGACCGTGGACACTAACGCAGCAGAGACCCAACGCGAGTTATTCACGCTTCCGCACAACAATAACCTTATACCATTTTATACGTGTGAAAAATAAAAACTTCAATCTCGTATACGAGTATATTTGTATCCTTTTCATCATATTTTATCTCACATTAATCGTCTATTTGCAAAATTTAGCAAGGAAATAGCAAAGATACAATATTTAACCAAGTAATTACTACCTACTTCCTTCAACACAATTTCTCCATTACTTTTTAAAGTCAAAGTTATAATTTTATATATTGTAAAACGGTTTTTTAAAATATGTGTATCCTAAATACATACATTAAATACCTGTAGAAAGAATAATTCGCGAAATACTCTACAAAATATAGCAAAAAAACGAGTTGACAAATCATTTCCTCCTAACATACTTATATCGATATATAGGTTATTAACATGTGCCTAAGTGTCTAAGTAAACACGTTAGAAAAATCGAAAAATAAAATAAAGGAAGATAAAAAAAGAAAGACGTACTCTCCAGCGTCGGAGGCGTTCAGCAGAGGCATTCTTTGTTCTGGAAATATGAAATGGATTAAAATCATCGTTATCGTTATCGTTATCGTTATCGTCATCGTCATCGTCATCGTCATCCACGGCAGCTCGGCCGCGCTCCAAGTCAAACTCCGGAGAATTACGCCTCATTCTCTTTCTTCTCACAGCCAGCTAATTAAGTTGCATTACTAGTTATTGCTCTTTTTCTCTTTCATAAGATGGGAGTACCAGAGGCGCAGTGGGGTCCGTACTATACTTTACTCTGTTAATCAAACGGAATTGTCAAAAGCAACTCAATAATTCATGCCCCAACAAGTCATAGTCTTGTACAGCTAGTGGTGTTGGTGTTTCACACACTTAATAAACCAGCTCGTCTTACAAACGGACACTATCAGTTTTCAGCTTGTGATAGATAGTGCGCGTCTTTAATCAGAATTTGTGTTTCAACATACAGAATTACGGAGTTTTGGAGAATTATGTGGTGGTGAGCGGTGAAGCTAAGATATTTTCGGTCTTTTATGCAGCATAATGATACACAACATGTCGTAGTTACACGAATTTATGAAATTTTAGTTAAAATTACATAATTTCGCCGCTAATGGACATTCAAGAGTTAGCTTAAATGGTAAAAGAAACTCTTATTCCAATCATGAAATTGGAAGTTTGATTCTCACCCACGACATTGTGCATTCATTTGAAAGGAAAAAAAAAGCATTCTTGTCTTACTCATTCGTACGGTGAACTATTAACCGGGACAAGGAAATACCTTTATAGCTTTATAAATGCTTTTGATCGCTGAAATTAAATAAAAAAACAGCAAGTATTCTTTGCGACGAGTCGTGTCATCACAAATGAGAATTTGTGAAGAAAAAAAAGGGTTAAGAGTGAAATTAACTCAAAGAGTGAAAGGAGTAGAAATGTTCCCTTTCTTTTTGGTCGAGAATAATGTGAACCTAATCTAAAAGAAATAAAGAACACAAATTCTCATTGAAGACGGACATTATTCGTCACAAGCTGAAAATGGATAGTGTTTTTCTCACAATATGCAAGTGGAAGGGCAAATAGATCCCCACTTACTTTCTCACTTGCATATTGTGAGAGTGACACTATCCGTTTCCGCTTGTGATGAATAGTGGTGAATAAAGAATGGGTCCAAGAATTTTGAAAAACACTTGAAACTATAGCAAGATGCCGACCGTCGTCACTGTTTGGTACTCACTAGTCTACACTCTACAGTGGTCAGTGGATGTCAACATCCATTATAGGGTACTAATTCCAAAATACAACTCACCTATTCTTTCATCATTACTCTCAATTTCTCATTACTCTATGCACAACTACAGCTAACAAGTTTAATCTGACCCGAGTAAACCCGACTCGATAGATCTCGGACCTCAGAATGTTGCAAACTAAAACCGATCTATCCGATAATGACCATAACCAAATACCCCCTTGATGATAAGTGACCCAATCGGCCAATCCCGAACCCACCAAACCCAATATTAACCCGACAACTATTATGCTTCATATTTATCAAAACGAAAAACGAAAGTAATTAATGTCTAGATTGATACCTTTGAGGCTTTGACTTAATTTGAATTAAATAATACTCGAAAACTAAATTTAATGATTAAAAATTAAAGTAATCGAATTCGATAAAGACCAACATAAACTCGACTGTACCCAACACATTGTTTTACTCGAAATGACCCGACTTGAACCCGTCTTGATCTGAAAGGGTAGGTTGAATCCATAGCCCGGACCTGGCTCAACCTGACCCGACTGACTTGGTTATCACCTCTATGGACCGACTAACTTTTTAAATAAATAAATAACTTAAATACTTACGCTAATTATTTTGTAAACAAAAATTCTTGCAGTAAAAACAAGATAAAGCAAATGCATAGGCAAAACCAACATATGTGTCATATAACTACACGTGAGATACTTTTAACGGGGTGTTTACTTAACCCATTTTAATGTTAAGACGGAGAGAATAACTGTTGTGTAAAATTGTCTGACTCCCATGATAAGGATCATCTGTCCCACTTTTGCGTCTCATTCTGTGTCCTCTACATTTATCATCTGACACATCACCTGTTACAAGAATAAAGTATACAATAAATATACAAAATGGTTGATGTTTCAAAATGTGTATAAAGTGAGACATAAAATGAGACACCAAATGGGACAGAAGATCTCCCTCTCTCAATCCATGTCTCCATGTAATATAAGATTAATTTTCATATATTTCCTCTATTATTTTTTAGCATCTTGCTCCATGCTCCTATTTTAAGAGGATTTAAATAGTTTTAAGACAAATTTAAACCAAAAAAAAATTAAACACCGCGAGCATAAATATACATGGTGATTGTGTCAAAAGTAATACCCGTACCCGCCCCGCCAAGTAAGAATCTAGACTCATGCCCACCCCGTTAACCACCAACTACTTATGTCATAACTTATATCGATGTTTTTTTAATAAAATGTAGTAAGTATTAATCAATATAAATCCGCAAATTGTAATGTTTATATTTCTAATTTAAGATTTTAAATTAAAACTAATAAAGAACATTATAGAAAGTCATAATAATGTATATATGTTTTTAATACTTGGTGGTTAGGCGGGTATTAGATGGGTATGACGTAAAACCATTCCCGCCCCGCTGCCCTTGGCGGGTGAATTTTTTGTTCCCGTACCTGCCCCACCACCCACTTTTACCCGCCCCAATGACATCCCTACTTGTTATCCACCAAGTACAACCACCAATGATTGTGTCAAAAGTAAAGGTAGACAAATGACTGGGACGAAGGGAGTATTTCATAGGAAACAAGTGAGATAATTTGATATGTATTTGTCGTCTTAAACTTTAAAAGAATAGTACGCGTCTTAAACGGGAATTTGCGAATAAAATTTAGTGGTACTCTGACACATATTTTCTTTATAAGCAAGCCTCATTATTGTTCAAATTAGAGTTTCAAAGTAGATTTTAGAATATATTTATGCCTGAAAATTATTATATCCTCTGGAAAGAAGGTCCTCCTTTCCCTTTTCCTCCTCTTTCTTTCGGTAAAAAGGACGGTCATCCCGAAAGACACGCGAATTTTTCATTTATGTGTCTACCCTTATTTAATTTGTGGCTTCCAAATAGAGTAACTCTAAAGTATCAGTCTGTCACTACTCACTACTCACTACTTAGTACTTACCTCCATTAATGGCGAAACAAAAATACTCAGAAATCCAACCTTCATCTTCATCATCATCATCACATCACACCATCAACTTATCAACCATGTCATCCCAACGAACCTCCTCCGCAGCTGCCGCCATTAGAACAGCAAGTGCAGTAAAATTAATTCGAAATCAAAGACCATCACATTTCATACTCTTCATATTATCAACAATCACAACACTAATCAATCTCCTCTTTCACATCTTCATCTTCATCACAACATTAACCGCTTTCCCATTACTCTTAATTTCCCTTTTCATCGTTCGATTATTCCAATTGATTCGACACGGTGACGGATACGATAAAGCAATCAAACTCAAAACCCTAATTCGTGCTTGGATTCGAATTGGTACTTGGTTACTTTTAATTACCACGGTTATTTTTTTAGTTTTACTGTTTGTGTTAAAACATGGGTTTAGTTTAAATCGTTTAGGTCGTCATTTCGATATTAATGTTGTTATTAATTGGTGTAAGATGGTTTGTATGATTTCCGGGGTTTATTTTTTAGTTTTGTCTTGTACAGGGTTTTTGTACTTGCTTCCGCGGGTCCCACTCGAACATAGCTCGAGTGGGACCCACGTTCCGGAGTCGATAACCGAGGTAATTGAGTGTGGTTTGTTTTTGTGGGCTGTGTTTGAGGTAATGAATCGGGTTCCTGTTTTTAAGCGTTTTAAGTTGTATGGGTTGGGTATTGAGAGATGGGTTGAGGTCTCGATTCTTGTACTTGTTGGACATGATTTGATCACCGTGTCGACTCACTTGGTTGCGTGGTCGACACGGAGATTGGTGAATCGACATTTGCAGCCAGGGGTGGATACGAAATCGCAATGGTATTTGTTTGTAGAGGAGCTTTTGCTTAGGCAGTATTTAGTGTATTATACTACTGGAGTTAGGAAGAGTTTTAGTTTTATATTGAGCTCGTTGTTGCTTTTATTTACGTGGGTTTTCTATTTTGGGTCGCGGTTAGATGACAAGGATGTTTTAAAGTTTGGGAAATGGAGTTGTTTTAGCTTGGTTATTTGCTCGCTTCTATGGATGGTCAAGTCTTGTGTTTTGCTCGCGTGGGAGGCGCGTGTGGTTTATGATAGGTTAAGCTCTAAGATATTGGAAGCGGGGGAGGTGTTGTATTTCCTTGGGGTGGTGGGTCGGGCCAGATGTGATATTCTGAGCTTGTTATATGATGATCGACGGTCTGGGGAAAGCCAAGTGGCCGGTGATGATAGGCAGAAGGAGGGAGAGGAGAATGGTGGTTTGCGTCGTCGTCAGCTAATAGGACTATATATTGTATGTGTGCTTGGGGTAGTGAGTGTTGACAAGTATAGAAGCAACGGGGACCATGAGGAAGAGTTTTTGGATGAAAGCGATGGAAGTTGTAAGTTGATGAAAATGTCGACAAGGAAGAGGAAGATAGTTAGGGATGAGTTGTTGTTGTTGCAAATTAATGGGGCTCAAACTGTGTATAATGTGCAGCAGGTAGCTCAATACATTTTGGCAGCTAAGGATACTTTGTCAAAGGAGAAGTTTATTTCCAAAATTCTTAGTCAATTTTACAAGGATGAAGATAATAGGTATCATCTCTTATCAATTATCATCGTCTTTTGCCATTATCTTGACTAGCTTGTTGAGCACTGTTAAGTCATTTAGAAGACGGTCTCACATTTTAAAATCATATCTAATACCTTGACTCGCATCCTACAAATGAAAAGAATATTTAGATTTGTCTCATTTGGGAATTGTAGTTCACTAATTGGGCTGGTATGCTGGTAGGATAGGCTAGGTTATTTGGAACATCCCGCATTCACCCTGACTATAACTTATCTGGGTTGTTTCTCATGGTATTCCACGGGCAAGTTTAATCTCGTAAGGGACTTGAGAAACATCAACAATATTTCTATCCTGATGTGTTTTGTAAGCTCATTTGCAACGAGTAAGGGTTTGGATGGTGTATATATACTCACTGTTGAAAACATGTCAAAGGCCTCTATACTGTGGATGAGTGGATGACTATATGCATTACTCTTCTTTAAGTTGAACAAATTCTGAATATTTTCAGCCGTTGAATTGGGAATATGGCAGGGAGGCTGTGAAAGAGATTATCGATTGGAAAGATAACTTAAATGTTGCAGAGACGGTTGGAAATTTAAATAGTTCATCGTCAAACGGTGAGATAGCAGAGCATAAGGATAGCCGGCCTCAGGATTGGGAATATTTTGAAAAATTGCTCAAGAATGTAAACACCTCGGAAGAATTATCTTTTCTCAAGCTAGAAGCATGGATGGTGAGTAAGTTACAGAAACCACATATATTATTAGTTCGTACACCATAGTTACTCAATTTATAATTGGGCTAATGACTTGTTATAATCCTTCCTTTCGCGGTTTTATATATGTAACTATGTAAATCGTGTAGGAAAGGGCGCACAACAAATGCTTGCAACTAGCGAATACGTTGAAGAGTGCAAAGGAAGTTCTGGATTGTCTAAATAAAATAATGAGTGGAAGTATCATAAGTGCAACCTTCATAATGTGGCTTCTCCTAACAGGATTGGCCACCACTAAAGTTTTTGTTCTTATTGCTTCTCCATTGTTGGCGGCTACTTTCATATTTGGAGATACTTGCAAAGCTCTCTTCCAAGGCATTATCTTCATTTATGTGGTTCATCCTTTTGATGTTGGGGATCTATGCGTAATTTCTGAGAAGCTGGTTAGTTATACTGAACTCCAATCACATTTTTATTGTTACCGTGTCCTATACCCTTACTCCCATCTCTTAGTTTTCATCACATTCATCTTCGATGTGCATTGAAATCTCCCATGTATGACTCTGGCTGATACTGCAGTTAGTCTTTTACCGTGATTAAACGTGTGAGACATGCTCATTTAGTAATAAGGCCTACTCACATCCGCATGAATTATGTGTTTTGAAACAAGAGATATTTTCAAACAACTCTTGATGGAATTGCATTACGAACTGAATCAGTCGACTTATTCTTATGTTTTTGTTTTCAATATGACCACACCAGTATCCCAATATTTTGAGGAGCTTTTGCATGCGGCTAGGTAAGGAATGTCAGATTTACACTATTAGTCTGTATTTTATGAGAACATTGTGACTGCTGTTATTTCGGGTGGAACTTGGAAAGGTGTTTATTGCTCAATGTGAGGACAACAAGAGGCCAATGATTTAATGTGAGAACAATGTAATACACAATATCTCTATTTAAAACTTACTTATTGTCTTGAAATTTGACAATATACAGAGGGTAGTAAAAGCAATAGGCGTATGGAAAACCATCTTCTCAAAAGTTGACGGTGTGGGAACAAGAGAAGAAGTGATATATCCCAATTCGGAGTTAGCAAAAGAAGTTGTGATTAACCACAAGACTGAATTCGATTGGGACAATTGGGATGACTATAAAGAGTTTCACTTAGGTTCTTGGCATGGATCCAATATTGCAGATGAAGCAAGCCAACTCAAAAAGAAAATTGAAAAGTACGCATTACTCTATTTCTTCTTGTTTATTCAGTTCAGTTTGCTGCATTTATAATTGCTTCTTTCACAAAATTCCCTAGTGAATGTTTTGATCTGACCTATAAGTTTTAAAACAAGTCGGAACGTTTAAAAGAAACTTGAGCTTTGGAGAGATGCGCTGAACAGATAAATGAGAACACCTAAATTTTACCAACTCAATTTCACCAACTCACTGCACCAAATCAATTTCACAGTTTATCACATATGGACCTAATGTATAAACCGTTGAATTACAGGGTAGGTGTAACTTGTAAGTGCTCAACTCACACATGGCAAGAATATTATGTGTAAAACATCGCAACCATGAGTGATTTTGTTGTTTTTCCATCGTCCTACTTATCTCGGACAACTAGTCTCCTACATATATAATCACATATCTTTTGCAAAACTTCACCTTGGGGACTTTGGTGTTATGATTGATTGCAAGTTGTAACAGATTGGTGGGTTTGCCCGAAAACAACAAACTTTGAGAGTCTAGAGTCTGCAAATCAATACAGCTACACAATAGACACCCCATAGTATAAGAAACTCCTTTGATTACAAACCCTCCACTTGAACATAGCAAGAGTAGGGCTTGCTCTTCAATAAACTTTTGTATTTTTGTGTTGACATTATTTACGAGACACACGACAAAAGTCGTGCCAGCTCTGTAATGCAACTTTTTTTTTGCCGATTTGAAGCTATTTACGTGACACATACGGAGTATATATGGATCAAGGATGGGGAGTTTTCTTTCGTGTTATCCTTTGATTAATTGTGTTCTTTTGTTGAATCAGTCATCTAAAGGAGAATGAGGGAGTTTATAATCTGATTCCCAGCTCGCACAGGGTAGCAGTGCTAGCAATTAAGGGAAACATCAAGATAGCGGTTCGTTTGAAATACAAGATTGACAGCAGTGGTGATATTCAAGAGTGGACCTATACTAATTGTCTTCAGCAGAAAGATAAAGTACAATCTCAATTCGACTCGTTCATGGCCACTTTTGTGGAGAAGTACAAGAAAGAATTACCTTGATTCTTTAGCTCAGTGGATTTTCTAATTTCTAAAATCGGTAAATTATATTGTTTCAGTTATCGTATTTTGTAAATGGGTTTGGTGTAGTGGTTCACTCACTCGGACTCTTATGCTTTACTTTCGTACACATTTGTATATAGTATTGTCATAGATTGTACATACAAGATGAATTTGTCATGCGTGTTGATCCGTGAATAATGGTAAATTTGTATTTAGTTACGAGATTTGTATTCAACGTTTCCGTCAAAACTTGTGTAAAAGCATGTTATCTTTATTGGAAGTGTTCTATATCATGTTATCAATGTTAGAATTGTTTTGAAACTAGTTTTTAGCCTGTATTTTAAGGAGTTTGTTTCCCACACAAATCGCCGTAAGGATGAGTACTATCTGCTATTCTTTGTCCCATAAATTTTTTACGCCCTCGTGGCGCAAGTGTGTCTTGTTGTAGGTACTTCTCGGAAGCTCAGTTGATAAAGAAGAGAAAAGACGTGATAGCTCAATTGGCCAAATCCGATCGTCCCCTCAAGAAGCCTATTTTGTCTGTTAACCCCATCCGTAGTTTAATTTCTTACTCAAATAATGTAATAATAAAGTCGTAAGGATGAGTACTATCTGCTATTCTTTGTCCCTCTGTCATTCATATGTATCCATGAGTTTTGGGAGATGCTGTGTGATAGTTGCGGGTAAGACACTCGGGCCCTGTTTTTTGTACTCCGCCGAGTTTTATTGCCCGACATCTTTTAAAAATTTTGTTAAAATGTGAGTAATTATATTAATCAAAGAAAGAATAATTACATCCTAAACTTCTCAAAATCACTACTTTCTTTTGTAACAAATGAGCAAAATAGCGAGAAACTGACTTAACAGCTCAAAACCCTTTCTATTTTTTCTAACCATTATGCATCTCGATTCTCGACCTATCAAAGGAGGATGCATGTACCGACGATATAAATTTGTTTTATTAAGATTCAAGCCTCTTAGAAATTACTGATTAACAAGGAAAAGAAGTTAGATTATTGTACGAGACCGTCACACTAAAAGCTGATCATGAACACAAATATTGCAATAATATTTGTAAATAAATTTGCCAAAATATTAGGGGCCTTGAAACTTTTCTTACATAAGTATTTCAATAATATGATGAATATATTATGGAGTACCTTCACTACATTTTCAATTTTTGTCCGTCTGAACGAATTCAGTACATTTAGGTAATTCAACCAAAACAAAGGTAATCAAAGAGGTAGTCATGAACACTCTATTATGAACACTCAGAAACAAATGCCTGACTGAAGTTTACAACTTCGACGGAAATTTGAGATCCTGAAGTAATTCTTCAGAGCAATTGTGTCCTCTGAGTTGTATAGGTCTAACCATTCCTAACTATATGGTACGTAAACTGATGGAAAAGCTGGATTTACGGTGGGAATTTATTGCTCAGCGTCGAGAAGTTTGGGCACAACTTGTCGCATTCAATGGAAAGAGGAACCAAATGGTGCTCCTAATAGACTTGGGTACGGGTATCAACTTCCCTAAGGCGGCAAGTGGCCAACTGGTTTACAGCCAAGTGAAAACTAAATGTCAGTTGTCATCTAGAGCTACAAGGGAAATTACAAGATAAATTTTGATGCGGACGGGTCAAACCTAGGTGTAACTAGCATCAAAATGCAAAACAATCAATGTTCTGGGATTTTAAGCTACAAGAGACCTACAGTGACAATTAAGACAAAGAGAACTGTAAATTTACAGGAATGTCTGAAGCCAAAAAAAAACACTACCTGATAAATCCAATGAGAAGACAAACCAACCATAACTGCCAGCTCAGCCTTACAGTTGATGCAAACTTCCCAAGGAACTCGATTATAATGATCTGCCAATTAAGAGAAACAGACAGAAAATCAGAGTTAAGTTCGGGTCGATCATGATAATTCCCAAATTTCCGATAGCTTAAATCAGTAGCCTGACCTGAAGTATCAGAGTTACAGCCACAGTACCCATGAAAAGGCGGTGTCTGGTGATACCTTCAAATATATTCACCTGATCTAGCCTACGAGCATTGAACTCGTTGAATATCTGCAAACAGTCAAGGAGTTGCTAGGATGAACTAAAGAGAGTAAAGATTCAACTTCATTTCTTTAGCCAAACGAACAGACGTACACAACTAATACAAGTATACAACGTGAACAGGGAAAAAAAGATCTGCAAGAATGCTACATCCTTAAAGTTTATTCCATATTCCATACGGGACCAACAAACAAATTTAAAACCAAATACGCCACATCCTACATTGATTTGACTATAGGGGTCTAAAAATTGTGTTACAAAGGCGATTTAAAGTGGGGATTTAAAGCTTCAGCCTATAGGCCTTCCTTGCTCTTGGGTATGCTTACCTGACAAAGGACAAATATATTGAAGATTACTGTGTTCTTAATTTTGTCAGAAGGCTCAGAAGTCTCCTGCTGAAGATATAAGATATTTTGACCTTTGAATTTGATAACGAGCAAAACTGTCGCCTGATAAACAGCCTACAGTTCCACAAGCACGTGCGCGAGTCATTAGTCATAATGTACTCAATTAAAAGCTTAGGATCCATCTAATCATTTCACAAGGCATCTGAAATCTTGCAGGGAACAGTCGAGGTGGTCACAGATAAGCGCACCTGTATCAGTAGGTTCCTCCACATAACATCTGTAATAAGTTCACTGTGAAACAAAATTCACATACAAGGTATAAGTGCACAGCTACATAATCATCTGTAATAATGCCGTTTTATGTTCTCTCGTAACTACAAAATCACCAGAATTTTTTTACAGCCTAAGTCAACTCTCAGGCCTCCCATCCAGTTTCAGTCGATAAGCATCTGCACTTCTACACCAAAAAAAGGCGAACATATTCCTTCAATGACTCAAGTGTGATGTTCTTCCCCACAGAAATGTCAGTATGACATAAACTATGCGATCACAGGTGCAAATAGAGGTTCACACACTTCAAAAAGCCACAAATAAATGTTTATATCTTCTCCCTATCTATTAAAAAAATGTTTGCCAGACTACAACTTGTCAAGGGCCATCGTAAACTCTGGAAATTTTCAGGGTGAAGAACTTCAAGAAATTAAACAGAAGCATCATGATGGTAACAGAATGAGAATAAAAATTGGATTAGGAACCTTTGACTGACAGGTGGTTTCTCCATAAGATCGTCTGTAGGAGGTTCTGTAGCCAATGCAAGAGCTCCAAGAGTATATGTCATCAGATAGACCCAGAGAAGCTAAACCAGAGAAACAAGAAACAAGTGAACAGAAGATCATATAATTAAAGTATCATATTATATACGAGAAAGTAAAGGAACAATGACCGAAAAAGAATTTAAAAAACAGGAAGAACAACTACCTGTACACAGTTCAATGGGACATCACCTGTGGAAAATGCACCAACAACATTTATGATAAGGGATACCACATTAACTGTAAGCTGAAACTGGATGAATTTCTGAATGTTTGCATATACAGATCTACCCCGTTGAACAATCTGAACAAGTTTATTATAAACGTAATGTTTCAGAACCAAATTATACTTCCGAATAGAGGCGGAAACCAGAAGCAAATAAACAAAATATGCATCAAAGTCAATCAGCTAAACATATGTTCTGAAAGGGTATGCCCATCAGTAACATGTTCGCGATATCTCACAGTAAATGGAGTAGACAGTGCCCTTCGTTGTCCCATGGGATTGTAAAATCATCACAAAAGAAGCAAATCCATATTTCTTTGTCTACAACAATATTGAAACTTGTTTTTTCAAGAATAATAGGTATATGTTATATCACAAAAGACTCGAATACTAGGCAACTGTGATCATAGTATTACATTATTCCATCATCTATGCACCAATAGCACTTACCTTTACAACTGAAGCAAAATCATCGTCCAAGATGACAATATCTGAGTTTATTTTTGCTACTTCTGTACCAGCGATACCCATTGTAAGACCAACATTCGCCTGAAAGTAAAAGAAGATAATATAGTTATGCACATGAGCTACAGAGAAATAATTACATGATTTACAAAGAGAACTCAAACAAAGGCAGTGAAGGAGAGAAAAAAACTTAGGAAAGAAGTGGAATACTTGTGGGGCACTTTGACTACAAGAATAAAACATACTCCGTATATGCTAGGACAAAAGGTACGGCCTTGTACCACTGTACGATTAAACACGATAACTAGTAAAAGTTGACAAGAGGATTAGAGGTGATACAAAAACGCCTTCATACATAATGCAAGAATAATATAGATCCTCAGTCATAGTTTCAGAATACAGCATACCTTCTGCAATGCTGGAGCATCATTGGTCCCATCTCCAGTAGCAGCAACTGCAACTACATGACCCCCATCTGTCAGAGATTGGATGAGAATAAGCTTGTCATCGGGTGAAGAATTCCCCATTACCTGTCAAAGACAGATATTTTACTTCCAGCCCAGTAAAGCAGAAATAATCATTCAAGGAAATAATCATGAATTCAAAAGTTCATACTGATATTTTGTCTACAATTTTTCCCCTTTCTCTAATTGAAAGGTTACGGAATGACTCTCCATTGATCAAATTGGGTTCACGGGCATCTGAGTCCGAATCTAGGATTCCACATTCCAAAGCTATAGCTTTTGCAGTCTCGAGACTGTCACCAGTAACCATGCGCACCTAAAATCAGTAAAATCCCCATATTCAAGTCACTTCAAAATGAAAAAGAGTAGTGATTATGGGTCAGGCAGCTAGCTGAAGAAGTATATTTTCCAAAAAAACAAAAAGGCTGACCTTTCAGTTACATTTGTAGTTCATTTAAAAAGAAAAGAGAAGCACATTGTATGGGTAATACCTATCTATACTCTACAGGATAACTCAATTTAGTTCAATTGATGAGGCTAAGTAGACATGAGTAATATACTCCAGTAATTGCACATAATAACATGAAAATATTGCATTAAGACATGGACTACCCATGTGAAAGCTGTACTTAGATTGAGAAGACCTTGAACACGCTATCGTGCTTATACCTTGAGACCGGCAGCCTTGCATGACTTAATTGATTCTCCGACTTCTGGACGGCAAGGATCCTACATTATTCAAATAATATCGTGATTCAACTCACAGCAACTTGAGGAGAAAAAAGAAATGAATAGTTAAAGCGGTTCGAGAAGAAAAAGTTGTGTGCTTGGAACATTTGATAGTTGATCCTAGAGCTATTAAGGCAAGCAGCAGTAAAAACTGAATCTTCCATGTAATAATTCACAGAGGACCAAGAAAGATCCAAAAAAAAACACACCTCTAGACCGACAATAGCCAGCAAAATCAACTCATCCTCCGGCAAGACCCACTGGGAAAGTTCTGATTGATCTTCATTGAACTCACAAGAACGGTATGCTATGGCAATACAGCGAAGACTTTGTGAAGCCATCTGCCCAATAGCGTTCTTATAAAAATCCAACTGCATAGAATGAGGTGCCACTTTAAAACAAACAAAAATAAAGATATTTGTGCATTAGGAACAACCTATTTAGATTTCCACCTAACTATCAAGACATTATTGTTTCTGTGAACAGAAGATCAGAATCAAGGGAGAGGGAGAGTTTGTACACCCAAAACAATGCCTACAGATAAATAAGATTAAATTGATACATATAATTAAAGGAAAAGTCTTTTGTCCCATAAATTCTACTTCACACCTTTTGCTCAGTCATTGGAACCACTTGATCGTTTTCATCCATATAACCGATGCACGATGCCAAGACAATGTCAGCGGCTCCCTTCCAATGTATACGGACTTCAGAACCAGGCTGATCAAATGTTGGGACGGGAGATAAAAAAAGTTTAGTAGCATAAAAGTATGAAACTGAACCCACTGTGAAACGCTCTTTGACCGTCCCCTACTATATGTTGGTCTTATAACATGTCTTTTGATTATTAATAAAAGAAGTACAGAAAGAATAGTGTGATATTGCTTAATATTAATAATAGTAAAAGTAGACACTTTAATGCATTATATCATAGGCATCGATAATTATTCGTATAATCTCATATGAAACTTACAGCCTGAACTGCAACACCCCCTCGTTTTTTCTCTGATTTGAACGGGGAAGCATGGATAATCATAGTCTCTGATCTTTTAGCATCAAAATTCATGCCAAGCTGAAAATTTTAATTCAATAAATCAAACAAATAAATGATTAGATTTAACTGTAAGTTGGTTTCAAAACATTGTACTATTGGTGTATTGGATGATAGGTACCTCTATACCCCAAGAAAGGATGGCCTTCTCAGTTGGTGACCCGAGGACAGTAACATCGGTTCCATCCTGCAGAAACAAATGGTTCAAATCACAAATTAAAAGTTCAACTTGAACAAAACGCTAATACTGATGATAGACGTAACTGTCTAAGGTATTGCAGTTGGGTTTTCTCCTATTCTAAATTCCAAACATCTCTCTTTGGTACTGACAATAATAACCTTTCTTACTATACTAACTTCTAAATGCTGCATGATAAACTCATTGGCTATCAGGAAAGACATAGCAGCGAAGTTACTTAGATCAAGCAAAATGATACAAAGTTGTTCATGCTTTTTTTTTCCTCTACAAAGGTGAACAGAAAGTGAGCATTAAAAAAAATGATACAAAGTTACTAACATGCCAACGAATTCTCTTGAGCTAGTTACCTCATGCACTGACACAGTGCCAGTTGTGTTCTGTGCAATGCCCTCAATCAGCAAAGAGGACAGCACAGAAGATGATGATAAACCGCTATTCGGTGGATCAAGTTTCCTCCCACCTGCATAAGCCTCCTCAACATTCATCTGAAGATGATTTAAGAAAAAAGGGGGACAAAAATGTAAGATGGAACATTAAAGAACAATAGATCTCTATTCTATGTAAACCTTCAAAGGTTTTCACTTAATAAGATTGTATAAATAGAGAGTACATAAGAAGCCAGCCGTCCCCAAACAGCCATCTCTAATCTTGAGCATTAAAATAATGCATAACTTGCAGGCTTGCAGCATACCGAATCCGGTCCAATGCTTCAGTGTGCTTACTATACAGTGTCTGACAGTGCACCTATCATAACATTATAAATAGCAAAACAAAGTCTTGCCTGATTTCGAGTCAAAGTTCCAGTCTTATCACAGCATATGGTAGTAGCAGAACCTATAATTTCACATGCCCAAAGCCGCCTCACCTGTAGTGCAATAAGGCTTGCTTCAAAACAAAAACAAAAACAAAAACAAAAAAATCATGAAATGAAAAAAAATAAAAAACTTTTTGGAGCATTGAGATACAAACCAAAGCCTTATCCCTCAACATTCTTTCCGCTAAGCAAGCAAGTCTGTCAATAGATTAAAAACTAAATAAGACACTTTCCTTGTTATAGGAGGGTGGGGGTGATGAAAAATACAGCAAAACTATGCATCAATTATCAATATATCTGCTAAATTAGCAAGCTAAGCATTGTCTGGAGTATTGAATCTGAACCTGAACCTGAGGTGACCCTTGCTTCTCAAACAACGAGGATACAAGTCAAATAGTAAAGTACTAGTGAGGGATCACCCGTTAGTATAATTCACAGGGTCTCGGGACGGTGACTAGTGGGGGATCATGATTGTCAACGTCCGACACAAGAAAGTAATCACAAGATTGATAGTGTTGAAAGAAAGCAGTGACCAACAACAATGTTTTTGATAGAAAATGGATTGTTTTACTAGCGCCTCTGTAGAAGGGTAATTTGATACTCATAATACACATCTAGTGAAACACTGATGTGTATCGCGCAGAATAATGAGATGTTTTCCTAAAGCCTAAAAGCTTATGCAAAAACTGATGGCAAGACTCGTGGATCAACACGCAAAAAAAAACCCTTAAAGTATGATTCTCAGAAGTACATGAAACTATTACTAAGGGCATAAAAGTATATCATAAGGGGTCGAAATGTTCAGATCATCACACAAACCCACTTCAAAATCCAGAAAAAAATGACAGCCTGGGAAACTCAAAAGCAGCAATAGAAAACTTGAACGGTTGAACCAAGTGAAGTGACTAAGTAAGAGATCGAAGGTTAGTGTGATCCACAGGAATCCTGCTAAAGACCGCTGTTTTGTCTGGCAAGAGATACTTAAAAATCCTTGAGTTTTTATTGTAACTGTCTAGCCTCTTTCTGCGTAGCTAATTATTTTTTTTTTAGTAAAAGACGATTACAGAAGCATTCGTACATCAGAATATAAGGTTCGATACAGAGATGTGCATATGTTTATAGAAAGGCCAATTCAAGTAAGATAAAATGGCAACAGCCAACAGGCAGTATGCATACGTTAAGATGATAGCCAAGGGAAGACCATCAGCTACGGCAACAATCACAATAGCGACCTGCAATGTACAAAAGTTGTGACCCTAAAAAGTCAGGCATATCACATTCACAAAATAATAGGCACTTTTGGAAGTTGGACATACCACAACAGTGATAATTTTAATAACTTCAGCTACGGCAAAACTAGGGCTTGTCTTTCCTGCCTTGAAGAGCATGAAGTGTGGCATTCCGACAGCACTCATGTGACCAGTGAAGTACCTGAACCGGGCAATCAGGATTACAGTCGAAATCACTGCTTCCGTGTGTATTTGGAAAAAAAAGTAAGCTATTATTATCAAGTTACCTTGCAAGCAGAAGAATCAAGACAACAAAAGCCACTAGTAATCCAGCTTTTCCGATAGCAGTTGCTAGGCCATTCAGTCGAACCTGGAAAAGAACAGTTTCTAACCCAAAGAATCAACAGAAGAAACAAATAACCTTATTGTTGTGACATACAAGTATATCCTAGAAACAAATCACCTGAAGAGCTGTTTCCTTTTCAGTGTCGTCTGGCGATTTTGTCATCTGCGAACTCCACCTAGTGTTCATACCAACATTGGTGACCTTTATGCAATTTAAAAGAAAAAATAAGTTATTGCAAATCTATAATTTGATACAATAAACTACTCACTTTTTTTAGCAAGACTGTACAAAAATAAATAAATAAATAAGAAGAGCTCAACAGTCCGTCTTGCTTGTGACGGTCACAAGCTTGTGACCTCTCACAACCCTCTCCCACTTGCCCCTCCAACTTGCCCCTTTGTCTCACGGCACAAGCTTGTGACGGATTTTGACCGTCACAAATGAGAATTTGTGTTATAAGAATCGATTCTCATCTATATTATGGTAAGAGCATATGAAATTAGAAAACAAAAGTCAGAGTTTCAAACAGATAGAAGACTGGGCCTTTCAGTGATCTAACACCTTCAAAGACTCAGCATTATATCTAAAAATTACAAACAAAAATTTGCAACCAAACATGGTCTAGAATTAAGCAATTACCAAGTTTTGTGTACTTTTTTTTTTCTCATCTGCATTATTAATGAAAATAAAACATAAAAGATAAATGTCAACACAAACAGTTACTCAGTTAGATCTACCAGCATGGTCCCATAGCCGTCTGCTACCTTGTAACCGGCCGTTAAGAAAGGTGAATTAAAATCCTTAGTAACCTGGAAAAATCAATAGTAAGAGCCAGACAACTGCCAATGTAGTTCAGTGAATTTACCGAAAAAAAGAATATTGTAAGAGCTTACAATATCCCCCGCTTTAATACTGAATGACTTGCCAATTGCTAAAGAATGACCAGAGATTAGCACTCCATCAGCACAAACCTTAACGTAATCCAGGCTTTTAAGTTTTAAATTTGAACAGAAGATAGTGCGAAATAAATAATACTGTACAAGTTAAGAGGGAAAAAAATAATACTTCATTCACCTGATCACCGATTTTCAGGGGTACAACATCACCAACAACAACGTCATCTATCGAAATCTCTTTCCTTCTACCACCTCTGATCACCTGTAATACATATAAAGACAATGGCCTTTGCAAATTGGAAGCTCTTTTACCATCTAGCCTTCCCAAAGACACGAACTATTCATTTCACCCCATATTCCCATGTCAAATACTTAACGCCTGTGTTATTCCAACTCTTCTCATGCCCCCACATACCTGTGTCTGAAACTAACTCGACACTCGGACATGAGTTTGAAACTTGGACACTTCATTCTTAGCCAAAATATGCAGAATTTTCTAAAAATCGTAGAGTCCGACGCTTGGACACGTATCCGTGTCAGATACCTCTAAACGAGTCTAAGTAACATAGCTTAACACGGCTAACATTGGTAATAGAATACTGACATTTAATTTAATTTTTAAGTTAAAAAGTAAAACATATTTCAGAACTAACTTCATCGAAGGACGACTACTACATGAGAGAAAGAAGCAGAACCACTTTAGTGGGCCATTTTGATTTATTTCATCATAATCCAAGACCAAAGAGTAACGAGTCTTTGACTCCATTTGAAATAATGAAAGTTGGAATATTTATCCCATTATAAGAAAATTTCTTCTGCTTGGCGTACTGTGAGAATTCACTAATAAGATAAGTAATTAACTTTTGCTACTTCTCCAGGAGCTCAAAAAATACCTCTGTATGTATGTTCCTTTTCTCCTTGTCAACTTTTTGAAACTGAAGATATTGTATGTAGTCACTGATAGCTACACGATGGAAAACGAAATGAGTTAACATTTCATCTTACTAAAGCAAATAAAAAGACTCTTATTGTGCAGATTTTTTGTTTATATGAACCGCTTAATCTCTGATCTCTGCAGGTGTCCTGAGCTTCGATAACTAAATCCTCAAATAGGAACATGATATGGCTTAATATGATGCAAAAGTAGCTGATAGCCATTAACAGCCAAATTGTACTGTATGTCTCATGATGTAAGGTCTTCATAGTAATCATGTTTACTCGTCGTGCTGCTACGAGCACATACTACTCGAGTAAACTAATGAAACATACAAAGATGACAGCAAAATTTTACCTATAACAACAATAACAGTGATGATAGCAAACAGAATGCTTCCCCCAGCATACCACCCTTCTTTTATCCCCTGTGATAGATAAAAGGGAAAATTTATGTGAAATATAATGGGATAACATACAATTACTGAAGGTACATATAAAGATTATCTACGAAAGAGCTTTATCAAAGCCTCTATATTGCATAATGAAGCGTCTTTTGCTGTCTCTAGTACAGACAAGGATGCATGTAGTTAGTAGCCTTTACCCCAACTAACCTCTAATTTGATGCCGAGAGCCAACAAGGCCACAGCCGCTACTATCAATGTCAATAAAGCCTTATCTAAGCATGCCTCCCAAAGAAACCTCTGAAAGAAATATTAATAAACCAAGAATGAACCTCTCACGAATTCAGATAACTTTAAACAAGAAATGGAAGGAGCTTTCTAAACAATAAAACTAACCAAAAAGCTTAGCCCTCGTTTCACAGGATATAAGTTTGAACCAAAAATAGATTTCCTTCGGAGCAGATTATCATCATCAATATGTAGGATTCCCTTCTCCAAATTTGTTTTAAGCTCTTCAGCTAACCCATTTACCTGAAAGGCAAGTAGAAATTAACCGTGTCAATTCAAGAGGGCATTCAACAAAGGCGCTATTAAAATGACCAGCAAATTTCATTGAAGACGAGCATATCCGTCTTCAATGAAGACGGGTCGGGTTGCCTCTCACAAAGAGGCAAGTAGGAACCCACTTGCCTTTTTGTGAGAGGCAACCTGACCCGTCTTCATGAAGATGGATATGCCCGTCTTCAATGAGAGTTTGCGCAAAATGACAAGCTGGAGTTGAGCATAAATCAAACAAAAATGCATCATAGTTCACTGATCACTCAGAACGGATCTTCATATTTTATCCATCACCCTTGGTGCAGAAATTGCTCAAAATCAGTGATACTAATGAACTGGAACCTGGCATAGCTATTTATTTGACAGTGACAAAAACGACCTTTTGCAGGGTGTTAAGAGCAACAAAGTATAATCATTATCCCTAACATTATAGATAACCTTACGAAAGTGACTATTAGTATGGACTTACCCCACCCAATCTCTGTAGAGCTGAGAAATCAGCTCCTTTTGAGATAGCAGTAAGTTCCTCTTTTCCAATTCCATAAACATGATCGGCAAGCTCATTACCTAAGAACACGAGTCAAGTTTAGACATTATGCTAAATATACAAAGCTGGTAGTAAATTTTATAAATGCCACTAAAACCAAAAATAGTAATAAGCAAGAAGATCAGAACCTTGTGCAGTCAGATATCTGGATATAAGTGAAACTGCTACTAGATGAAGTACTAACTTGAAAACAGACGTAAGTGTTTCTAGAACTAAAATGCGGGAAGGATACATAATACTCAGGGGTGAAGGGTTAGCATATGTATATATAATGAGCCTAATTGTTTCATAAGAACTGTCACATTTGTTACATTCGTTAAACGAGCAGAGATTAGCAGTTTAAATACCAGGAACGTTATATTTTTTACGGTCATATTTTACTCTTCTTCTAATTGTAATCTTCTTGTAAGCGTCTTCCTCATCATTATCACCAGCCAAAGGCGACATTTTTCCCTCACAGAGTGAAATTTCTGCAGAATGTTTACTGCCTAAAATAGCAATAAATACAAGATGAAGAATTATTAGAATGGCCTCACCCATTTTTCCAAAGAACAGCCACAAGCCCACAAGAAGTGAATAGAGTGATGCTTAAGTTCAAAAACATACTTGTATGAATTCTTGAGGTTTTGTTTCGATTCGCCTTAACATTTGCTTCTTCTCAGCTTCTCTTTTCAAGTTCGCTGTAAAACGGAATCTTCTGTGACCATTCAATACAAGTGCAGCTTCCTAGAGGTGACAGTATTCAATCAGCTAAAAATGTTGGCCACAACCAAGCATCACAATTCATATTATTCCAATCAGCAAAAATGATACAAAATCAAGCCGTTTTAACTGGTACAGACCAAATTATCAAATGATACAAAGACGGGTCCTAATTGATCATACAGGACTTGCATTGCCGTTATCTATAGGCCATTTTAACTGGTACAATACGTCAATACTCTTACACAATCTTGTAGGCGACAACTGGAGAGAAAATGATGGAAAAGAGTTTCCCCATTGTTCTATGTCGGAGGATGGATCCCTCCATTTCTCTCTCCTGAGCACTGCCCCGTCTCAATCATTTGTTTACTTGTAATTAAAATACTCTTCGCAAAGAATAAAAAAAGGTAAACAAAATGAATAAGACGGAGAGGTAATCCATTTTCAAAACTCCAACAAATCACTTATGGCTCACATAGTTAACAATTATCATTGTTCTGTTACTCTTATAACATAAGATGCATGATTTTGTGATCTCATCATCCCACTATTTGTCATTATTTTTCACTCATCCAAATCGTTATTCCTCAACTTTTCAATGTTAACCAAAATCATTCATGGCATTTGTGACCCACTTATCTGATCATCATACCAATTTCTAAATCAGGAAAAACAAACATTTTGGCATACAGTATACTCTATCCGTTCACAATTATTCGTACATTAATGCCTTCACATTTCATTTATTTCATGCGTAAATGATATAAAACCCAAAATTAGGTAATATTGACAAATAATTACGAACAACTAAAATTAGAATAGTGGGCAAATAATTGTAAACGGATGGAGTAATTTTTAAACT
Organism: Heliosperma pusillum; assembly: GCA_022085475.1. Lineage (NCBI taxonomy): Eukaryota > Viridiplantae > Streptophyta > Magnoliopsida > Caryophyllales > Caryophyllaceae > Heliosperma > Heliosperma pusillum. The sequence goes on from JAIUZE010005188.1 coordinate 24,886, forward strand.
CCAATTTTTATGTTTTGATAAATTTGGAGGGAATTATTTTTATTGGGCGGTGCACCAAAATGCTAATCGATAATCAATTTAATATTTCAAAAGCATTCTCAAATATAAGGTAAACAAATAACTGAGACACGCAGAATAAATAACAGGTGTTTAAATGGAGGGTGTATAATCGTCTTGACAATGTAAGTGTTGATATTTTACTAGACAATTTAATTTTATCCTAAAGAACGGTTAGGTTACTACGGTCTCGTTATTTACGACTAAAAATTATAAAAATAAATTGAACAACTAAACTAAATTGAATTAAACTATGTTTAAAAAAACACGAGTAATAATAATAAAGTAAGAAAAGGAAGATATACTCTCCAACGTCGAAGGCGTTCAATGGAAGCATGCTTAGTGGTGACTATATCAAATGCATCGCTTTCGTCGGAACCGTCGCCGACAATTTGACCGTGCTCCAAGTCCGACAGCGGAGATTCCTCCATTCTTCTTCTTCTACTACTACTACTATCTCAACAACTAACTTGTACTTTTGCTGTTTCAAATTTGGAGCATTTTATAGGCGTAGTGGAGTGGTCTATTATGTACACGTAAAAATCAACTAAAAGACCGAAAATAGCAAAAAGTCAATAATTAATGGAAATGCCGTAAAATAAAAGGGAGTTGTGAGACGACTAAAGTTAAGACGGGTTTAAGTAAGAAGTAATTACATAAAATTAGGGAAGTGGAAAAGCGGAGAATAATAGAAAATGATGATGATATTTGTAATTAAACACTGAAAATTGAGTGACTCTGATACCATAGAGTATTTAAAATAATTCTACCATAGAGAATCACTACCCAAAAATTACAGTTAATATTGGTAAGTCTAGTAGAAATGCTTTTTTATAAAAGGAAATATGAATAATGGGTGGAAGAATTTTATGAAGCATCTCAAAATTTAGGAAATTACGTACAATCAGTACTTACTAGTTGGATGTCGTGGATGTCAACGACTCAAGAATCAAGATCCATCCATACACGAATTTTCAGTCAAGACGGTTGCGCCTTCAATAAAGACGGGTCCGATCCCTTCTCACAATGAGGTAAGTGGGAGGGTAAATGAAAATCAATTTAGTTCTGCACTTGTCCTCCCATTTGCCTCCTTGTGAGAGGAAATCCAACCGGCCGTCTTTAAGGAATGATTTTTCTTTGGATGGTTTAGCAAATTAATTATCCACCTATTTTGGCTAGTTTGGTCTTTAGTTTGGTCTTGAACCAAATCAAATGAATCGTCCGAAAGCTGAGACTTAGTTCAGGTTGCTCGCTAAGCGACTTGAACCCAAATCGCTTAGCATGGGAGTGACTTATGTTGCGGCCTATTTTCCATACCGTACTCCATTTCTTCCCCCATTTAATTCAATAAAATAAATCAGTTACCCCCTAATTCGAAATCCTAACTCCTATTTCCATCTAAAGCCAGATTCAATATATTCAAAAATCTAATTAAAACCTAAGCCATCTTTTTTGTTCAATTTTAAGGGGAAAAAACAAGGTATTCACTAATACTTGTTGAATTAGTTTATTATCAGTAATGTATCTTTGTTGTGTTTATTATAGAGATAAATAATATTCACTTAATGTTTTGGGATGGTTTAGTTGAAGGAGATGAGTGTATAAGATATAGAGGCGGAAACGAGTCATTCATTTCTTTCTATTAGTAATAATTCGTATGAGCTTTATTGAGTTGCGTAGTGAGATTTATATTTAGTTGAAGAAGTAAGAGGCGGAATTGAGTCTTCCATTTTTTCTAACAGTAATATGAGCTTTATTGAGGTGCTTAGTGAGATTTCTACTAATATTGGTGTCGATAGCAGTAAGTATGAATTATTTGTGACGATGAAATATTCTAGTGTATAAGGTTGTTACACTTAATAATGATCGAATTTTAAATTTTAAATTTTAAATTATTTTCATTTGCTTTTCAAAATTGATTGCATTACAAGAGATGTAAGCTAGTATATGCCATTCAAATTTCAAATGCGATATTCATGGGACATTAATGTTGAGTTGGTAATTATTCAACAAACTCAAGGGACATTCAAAACCTCATGCAACTCGACACAACAAGAGTGCATGTTCCCTTAGATCTCGCGTTCAAATCCCCCACCCTTGATATTGTAGTGCCCTTGTGAATCAATTGACACCAAAAGGAAGAAATTCCTAGTTTCTATCACAATGTTTTAGCTTGTTCGAAACTGTTCTACACGACATTTTGGTGTTGTCTCAAAATCTCAACCCATATCTCAAGTGTAAAGATAAACACGGTTTTAAACTCGGCTAAAAACCAAACTAAAACGGTTATTAGATGACCCATAAGGCAATAATCAAAATTTCGCAGTGAATTACATCGCGATCTTGTCACTGTCACTAAGAATCCTTGCACCAAACTCGAGTAAATCATAACTGATCTATTTGCCAACTTCAGGAAAAAAAAATACAGATTTTTAGACAATCCATATTACTTGAACCACAATCTCAAGCATAGCAATAGAATCTGAGAAAAAAAGATCCCCAACAATGGTGAGCAGTTAAACACCACTGAAGAATTTTCAACCGATAATTAAGGACGACGTTTATAATCCTGGAATATGTCAGACTGTAGAAACTAGCAAGTAGTAACAGATTATGCCCAGCATAAGGGACTACTATTTAACCTGTTACTGCAATTCGAGCTAAAACAGCGGAAAAAACATATAAGCTGCAGAAGTAGTTAATATCGCGCAACTGAGACACCAAGGACAAAAAATTACATGAACAGACTTCAAGAATCAATGATACTTCATTACTTCCGCTTACTGAGAAGTTCGCTCGCGTTGGAAAAGAAAGCTCAAGATCATTCTCATATACTGAAGATTATCACGAAATCAAATGACAGAACTAAGAAAACATGCTCAGACTGAAGAGTTTTGTATAAACGGCATTACATAGAAACATCAAAAGTATAGCAGAAAGCCCGAACCTAAGACTTTGAAGTCCGTGTGAAATACACGGACAATTCATCCGAATCTCTCAGAACATCATAGCCTTCAATGAAGACCTAAATCCATTATAAGGTACAATCCAATGCAACATAAATTAGGATACACAATCAATCAATATCAATATCAATATTAATATGAATATGATGATTGACAAATCTTAAAACCTAATGAGAACATCATTCGTACAAGAATAGAGAGAATGATGGAGCAGGGAGCTGAATCAAAGTAGTGAACCAATTTATACCTACCGTCCTACCCACGTCCAAAACTAGCTAGCAACCTATTTACGAGACTTTTAGTTTAAGCAAAATCACTTGAACATCTTTATATCTGAATTGAAGTAAAGAAGAAGTTCTGGAAAAAGGCGTTCAATATGAAAACAAATATATGGCCAATCTGAAGAGGAGATCAATAACCAAATATGCAGCAAGATAATCTATAAGAGCAATATGATGATTAGAAAAATGGAAAAGAAAGCAACATCATGTCTGTTTTCCTCTAACTCCATTAGAAAATGTTGAAGCCAAATATGATACTAATCAATACAAGCACGAGTGTTGACCACGTCGCAGAAAAAAGCAGTAGCAAAGGACTAGAAAACTAGTTTAAAAACATCCATAAACAAGAGCATAGTAATTTTGTAGAAATCAGAAGGGAGAAATGGTAAAAACCTACGGCTCAACAGTAGAAACTTGATGCCATTCTCCATCGACTGCCTCTTTCCAAAGTGTAACATTGTTATCCCCATCAGCAACTGCTAAAAGATTTCCGGTCAAAGACCATGATACCCTCCATACCGGGGTCTTAAAGTCCTTCAGAACTTTACCCTCCCATTGTTCGCCTTCCTTACCGACAGTCCATATAACAACAGTTCCATCTTGAGATGCGCTAGCGATTGTCGATTTTGGAAGCCCTAGGTTGGGGGCCCACGCAACATCACGGACCCAATCGGAATGCATTTGAAGAGCAGGGAAGCAGTCCATCTTCCATGTACCATTGTAAAGCTTCCACACCCTCACCGTATTGTCACAACCACCAGAAGCTAATTTGTGAACCGGGTCAAGTAACCCAGATCCAACCAACGCCCCGGGAGCAGTTGCTGGAGCCCACGAGACGGATGTTACTCCAACGGGATGTGCCTGCTCTATCTTGTTGGTATCCCAACCACCATCAGAGCGAGCAGTAAGGACAGAAATGCTCCCATCAGAAGATCCACAAGCCAAGCAAAGTCCAAGCTCATGGGGAGCCCACGAGATGGAATTAACTGACGACTTGTGTTCCTGAAACACGTGTGCCTGGGCCCATTCGTTAGGATTACCCTCTTTCCACAGAATCACTCTACCATCATAGGAACAAGATGCTAACAGCGACCCGAATTTTGGGTGGGCCCAAGAAACCTGCCACACAGGACCTTGGTGACCCGTTAACGTAGCAAGGGGTAGAGAAGAAGTACTGCTCACACCGATAATTTTAATGGTGGTATCAGACGAAGCAGTGGCGACGCGTTTTCCGTAATAATCCATTTGAACATCATGCACCACATCAGCATGCCCAGTTTCAATCTTTTGTGCAGGCATTTTGGGTCCTTACTTTTATACTACCTATACACAAAAAAAAATTCTAAACATCAAATTCTGATAAATCGTCAATTAGTACCAAACTATGATTCAAATGATAATAGAATGAAGGCTTCAACGAAGAAAATTCCGCATAAACTTCTTCTTTTAAACTCGATTAATCAGTAATTACTAAAACCTATACAACAACAAGAACAACAACAAAATAGCCCTAGTGCCTCAAGGGCTCCTACAAATTGCGGGGTATTACAGCTGTTTTCAAATGACCCAAAATTGAAAATTGCGCCGAATACTACCTTCAATGATTCGGCTAAATCACCCAAAATTGAAAATTGCGCCGAAAACTACATCCAATCATTCAGCTAAATCGTAAATTAGTACCAAAACAGGATTCATACGGCACAACAATACAATCACACGAAACCCAATAACGAAATCAAACCAAATATTAACAAATTCTCCAATTAAACCCCAATAATTATCAAATTACACACATTCAACGCAAAAATTAACATCATTATGAATTGCCCATAACAGATCTGAGATGGGATTCAACGATCACAATCAAAGTTCAAATCTTTATCACCTTTACCGCGTATCAAGGAAATTAGATCTATAATCAGCATAAAAACGCAAAAACTAAGAACACCCACAAAACTTAACACCATAGAAATAAAAAAAAGATGGGAAAACAAACAATTAAATGAAGATGATAGTAGAAATCATGGGATTAGAGATCTAAAGGAGATGATAGAGGAAGAAAGTGAAGTACCAGGAGATAATGCGACGAAGAGATTTGCTTGAATCGAAACTGATGAGTTAAGAGAGAGAAGAGGAAGAGAGAGAGAGAGAGAAAGAGAGGAAGATTGCAATCACTTGGAGCATAAAATTGATTAAATGGTGTTTGTATTTTTTTGTGTAAGTTTTTTTCATAACAAAATTATGGATCGATTGATTTCATCATTAAATAAGGAGTAGTAATTGGTCATGTATAGAGTTCAGAAATCCGATTTGAGTTCTGAATAGAGGTGATAATGGGTCGGGTTTGGTAGGAGCGGAAATCGGATCCCGTGGGGGATGGGTTTGGCTACTCGGATCTTCTATCGGCCCGTGGGTGAAATGTTTGGTTACACCGTACGCTAGTTTTTTAGAGATGCTATCAACCTTCTCCTTCCAACCTTTTCTCTTATCCCTTTCACGGCCGATTAAGTTAATACGCAAACTTTATTTCAGACGAACCATTTCCGTCTGAAAAATAAGACGGGATTATGTTGCCATTTTTTGATAAAATGTAACCACATGTTACATCTAACTGTAAAGTGGTTACAAAATCTCGTCTTATTGCTTCAGACCAAAATGGTCCGTCTGAAGCAAGACCAACTGAAGTTAATATATATCGGGTGGGGTCATAAGGCAAGTGAATCAAGCAAAATAAACGACATTTTAATCGGTTGTGAGAGGAGAAGGTGGAACAGAATGTTGAAAAGAGAAGGTGGATATATAGTAGTTCTCCTAGTTTTTAACTATTTCAATTTAGATTTGAATTCAAATTGGTGTAATTTTATTTTTAATGTGAAATAACCTAAATAGTTTCAATTTGAGGAATATAGCAAGGGTCGTGTTAAAGAACGTCGACAAATTACTAAATAACGTCGACAATTTCTATTGAGTTTCCAACATTGCCCTTTCATTATTTCACTATTACATTATCTCTCTAACCGCTTTCTAAAATTAGAAAACAAAATAAAAAGATGGATTTTTCACCATATGACGGTTTTTTCACCATAAGACAGTTTTTTCATCCAAAGTAATTTACGACGGTTTTTTACCGTCATTCTAAAAATAATGTCAACCAATGACGGTTATAACGATCAAAGTAGACAATTCAACAACGAAGAAGCTAGTGACGATTTTCATGAGGTATGATTACGTTTGAATTACGTTTTCTTATCTTTTAACGTTTTATCAAGAAAAAAAAAAATTGACAATTAATACACGTCCCAAACCGAGGCTTGGACGTGTATCATTCACGCCCAAACCTAGGCTTGGACGTGAATTGTTCACGTCCAGGCCTAGGTTTGGGCGTGAATGATACACGCCCAAGCATCGGTTTGGGTCGATTTGTATTTTTTTTTTTTGCTATTACTTACGCGATATTTTTTGAAAATCGTGTAGGATTTTGGTAGCGATGGTGTCGACTATTCCGAGAATTTTACTACAAACCGAGTATTCATATCAAGTAAAAAAGGTTTTAATTGGGCATATCAAACCGCACTTCGACTCGGGTTTGGCATTAAAAGAGAAAGCAACAAGAGACGGGGTCGCAAGACGGATCTTCGTGTTGATTATTTTGTATGTCGTAGAGGTGGAAGACGTCCCAAAAATATGGATGGGGACACGTTATTGAGGGCTAACACGTCGTTCCAATGGTGTGATTGCAAATTTAAAATGAAAATTGTTGAAATTAACGTCAACCCTCCACAATGGATACTTTACATGGGCCGAGTCGGAGTACATAATCATTCTTTTGTCCAGTATTGTGACGGCGATAGATATTACGCTAAGCTCGATCATGATGAGTTGGCATATATTGATGCTCAAGTTCGGGCTTATGTACCACCGGCTATGATTAGCGCGGGACTACACAAGCGGAATCCGGAAAAATCTCGACCCGCAAGGCGACAAATCTACAACCGGGGTCAGAAAGTGAGGACCGAGGATAAAGAAGGAAGAAACCCGGCACAACAGATGTTAGCACTTGCCGTTCAGCATAAATACGTGTACTATTGGGTTTCCGATGAGTCTACTAGACAGTTGACTTACGTGTTCATGGCTCATCTGGAGTCCGTCAAGATGTTTCGTTCATACTATTATGTGGTCATCATAGATTTCACATACAAGACGAATAGTTATGGTCTTCCGCTTGTTGAGATGGTTGGGGTCACACCAGTTGGGAGGACTTTTGTCATCGAATATGCTTTTGTGATGAAGGAGTCTGAGGAAGGATACACTTGGGTTTTACGGCATTTAAAGGCTTTTCTCAATGACGACGTTCAACCCAATGTTATTGTTACTGATTTCGAGAAAGGGTTGACAAATGCGATTCCCGTTGTTTTCCCGAATTCCTCCCACTTGTTATGTCTTTGGCATATATATGCCGCCGTGGAGACGAAGGCACTTAACATCACACATGACGATGTTTGGGCTATGTTCATAAGCTCGAAGTCATTTGCAAAGGTTGTGGAGGCGGGGACTTGAGATGAGTTTGATGTGGCTTAGGAGAAATTGTGTAAGTCGTGCCCCGCGGTAGGTGCTTATATTCAGAGTACTTGGATGCCACACCATGAGAAATGGTGCAAATTTTGGACAAACATATTGACACATTAATGAAGGTAAGAGTCTACAATATAAAAAAATTTAAATTAATGAAGGTAAGATTCTACAATATAAAAAACGTTAAATTAAAAAAAGTTAAAAAAAAACACATTTACAAACTAAACACTTAAAATTTACCTCAACGTTGACAACGACGTCGTCACGTGGTAAGGGGGCATCTAGATGATCGGGATCAATAATGAACAGGTGAGATACGTTCTGAAACCACCTCTCGTACTCTTGTTTAGTCTCCCCCGGGAATGTAGCAGGTTCCGATCTCCCGGGAAGGTGGACTCGGTGATCCTCCCAATTATCCCATAGACGATCAGCTAACGGACCTACTTCCACGTCATACCCTAATCCCGAAGATGGACGGTGGGCTTTCACCGGAATAATGGGCGCATGAATAATCTGCTTGTACCCAAACTGTCGTAAACAACGATCAGGCTGGTACGGTTCGACGATGTCCATGAACCGTACACAACTTGAGAAAAGGGTACGAGGATAGCACTCCTCCTGACGGGGACCATACGTCTCCCACATAACAGAACCAGCGGTAAGACCATCTAGAATACCCCGATACTCCTACAACGTCTTCTCAGTCTGAGGAAAAGGACCAACATGATTCCAACAGTAGGCCCTAGGCTGACTACCCTCATTAACCGCGGGTGGTCCGGGTCGAAAGATAGGAAAATACTCAAAGATCCAAGCTTGCAACAACGACAAGCAACCAGCAATAGTCCTCATATCTGAACGTGAAGACAACCCCAACTGTCGATACATATACGCTAGTGTACCAGCCCCCTAAGCGCATGACTTTATACTACCGGTATCAACCAACAAAGGAACAACTGTGGACGTATCCTATCCTCAGATTTGTCGACAAAAAGAGTCGACCCTAACAATACAGCCATAAATCCCTGCGCATGCTCATCATCAGCACCGACAATAGCCACCTCAGTAACCGCCTCCACCAAAATAGCTCCACCCCTGTAAACATGGGTCTTCTTACCACTCATAGGCAACTTCAACTGCTCAGCCGATGGCCTTCCACAGTAGCCACAAACAAAGAAAAGAGGATCAACCAAAATACCGTCACCGCTCTCCACCTTTCAAACATCACCCTCCACTTGGATACCTAAGATTTGTGCAACATCGTGAAGAAATATGGTAATCTCTTCGAATGACATGTGAAAATTGTTGGTGTCCGGTTGCCACCTCTCAAGGAAAGAAGAAATAAGAGGCATGTTCAAGTGCTCAGCCATGCACCCACGAATGTGCGAAAGACCAGTACTCCCGATAATCCCCATAACCCCTTTAGGTAGTTTCCATTTATTCAACACCTTCATCTTACCGAATCGGTGGTAACCCGTCAATACTAGACGTCCACCCTCTTTAGGAGTGTCCCACAATTTGTGGGCAATGTGACCTCCAAAGCTAGGAATAACATAAGATACCAGTGGTCCAATAGGGACAGGATCTGTAATGATCCAAGAGGTGCCCTTGCCCGACTTCTTTTTCTTTGGGGCCACTACGCTATTAGAACTACCTTCCGAACCCAGTTCCCAACGACCCTTCTCTACCCGTCTTACCTTCAAGCGTGAGCCACAAGACTCATGCGACCCATCTTGCTCCACCTCCTCCACAACTCGATCCGCCTCCGCAAAGTCATCATCGTTCCACGAATGAATACTACCCTCTCCAAATACCGGAGCTACCTCACTCACAATCGGGTTTGTCTTCCGACCACGTGCTGATGCGGTGACATCTCGGTTTTCAACTCGACTAGTAAATAACCCCTTCCCTTTACCGGCCATCTGATCACAAATAAAAATTAAAATTTGGGGATTTACATATATTAATTGATTTTAAAGATATTTAATTTCTTTTTTTTAAACAATAGCGGAATGACGGAAATTATATCTTTACTAAAAAAATACTATTAGCTTACGGAAAGATACGGAATGACGGAAATTATTCTTCTTTTAAACAATAGTGACAACATTTTTCTCCGGAAATACGGGAATTTTTTTAACTATAACAACGGTAATATGCTCGTTATTGTTAAAAAAAACATTCCGTCTTTCCGGAGAAAATAATTAATATTCATAAAAGACGAAATTAGCTCACGGAATTTTGAGGATTATATTTTTTAAAAACAACACCGACGAATTTAGGTTACGAAAAGACGGATATTATATTTTTTTAAAACAATAACGACGAATTTAACTTACGGAAAGACGGAAAAATTGAAAAAAAAAAAAAAAGTCTCGGCTGAACTGGGCGTGGAACAATCACGTCCAGACCTAGGTCCATGCATGAAGGTTTCACGCCCAGACCTATGAAGGTTTCACGCCCAGACCTAGGTCTGGACGTGAAACCTTCATGCCTAGACCTAGGTCTGGTCGTGATTGTTCCACGCCCAGTTCAGCCGACACTTTTTTTTTTCAATTTTTCCGTCATGCATTGGCTATGGTTCGGGGGATCAATCTATATCGTTCTAACAATAATTAAAACTACGATAAATCTAAATCTCCTAACAAATTACAAAAACAAAAACAAAATTCAAGTAATCAAGAGCACTTACATTGTCGAATCGACCAACTTGGTGGCGGAATTGTCGGAATTGAAGCGGTAGTGTTGGAAGTGAAACGATGATGACGGAAAAAATATATTTCAAAAACGGTTTTTAAATTTTTGGTGAGCGATTTTCTGTTTTGGGAATTATATCAAAAGAGTTGGTGTTGGGAGTTATAAAGGGAAAGTTAGAAGGAGGGGCGTTTGAGGTAGTTCATTATATTTTGTCGACGTTATTTAGTAATTTGTCGACGTCGAATAGCAGGTTGGTATAGCAAATCACCCTCATAAGTTTGACACTTTGTGCAATTAATCCCATTAACTTACAAGTGTAGCAAATTGACCCCCTAAATTTTTCTTAATGTGCAATTAACCACATATCTTAAGAAATCTACTAAATTAAATATTTTATTATTATTAAGTCAAAGTTATTGATTAAATAAGTTTTAGTCTTAAACAACAAATTTTTTAACCAAATGGCATGTAAAAAGCCTTTTAGGACTAAGTTGTGTTGGGGGCGTACTTGTCATTTTTTAGCGACTTTATTCGTTGCAAATGCAATGGTAATTGTGGCATGTAAAAAGCCTTTTAGGACTAAGTTGTGTTGGGGGCGTACTTGTCATTTTTTAGCGACTTTATTCGTTGCAAATGCAATGGTAATTGCTAGGTATGGATTTATTTTCGTTACGTAATTTTCAAATAACTCCATTATAATAACTTTTAGTGAATTTTGAAATTAATTTGAATTTTAGAGTAATGGAACCTTTAAACTTGACTAGTAGTAAGTTCCTTTTTCTACTTTGTTTCGGTCTCTCTCTAAAAAGTAGAGAGAGAAAATCACCTCAAAAAAACCCTAAATCAACCACCTCTTGATCCGCCGCCGCCTCCCTACCTCCCACCACCTCTCCCTGCGCTACATCTCAGTCGCCGGAGATCTGGCCGTTCAGTGGCCAATCTCCGGTGGCTCAAATCTCGACCCCAAAATTTTCATTTGTATTCCGATTTAGCCTTCTTGTTTTTTTTTTCGTTTCTTTGGGGATTTCGGTCCATCCTTTTCCTTTGTATGGTTGTTCTTTGTTGTCTAGCTGCTCGGTTCTCTAATGTCCATCTCCGGCAACCTGTATGTTGGTTCCGATCGGCCGTTTCCAGCCTTGCATGCAGTCGAAGATGTTTCCCCTTTCCCTCGCCCCTTCCCCCACCTTCCCCGGTAAGCTTCACGATGAAACCCGATTTCTTTTTTTTTAAAAAAAAACTTTTATGTACGGTGGTTAAGGGTCCGACATGGTGTTCCCCTCCCCCTCGCCCCCTCCCCCACCTGTCGTGCCCTTAACTGTCGTGCATGATTGACCCCTTTTCGGGTTTCAGCGTGTTTCTTCCATGTATGTATTTCTGAGTTATGGTTGATATAGTGTCATTTCACCCCACATTTTCACCCCATTTCATCTCGTTTTGTTCGCCTTTAACGCTCCCTAGGAGCGTTTCTACGTGTTTTACCTTCTTCTAGCATATTTCTTGTTTTTATCGTGTTTTTGTAGGTAAACCGTCAATTGAGGCGATTTCTACCTACTTTTGATCAACAAAGAAGAAGGTGAATCATTCGGAGGACCCACGGCACACCTTGGGGGGCCCACATACCCTTGGGGGCCCTACTCGACGCGCCAAAGCCCTCCCGAGTCAAGGCAAGCGAAACCGAGAAGGAAACAACAAAGTCGAGCGAAGGAAGAAGGAGAATGCCCATTTCACGGTCGTAAAGTGCCATCTCACGGTCGTGAGATGCCTGCCCAAGAAGCCAGATTTTCGTGGATTTGGTTTCACGGCCGTGAAACTCATCTCACGGTCGTGAAACCTCTGTCACGGTCGTGAAATGCCATTTCACGGTCGTGACTTGATCGTGAAAGTTAAGCCATGTTCTGCCAACTTCCTCACGACCGTGAAATGGAGTTTCACGGTCGTGAGACGTGTTTCACGACCGTGAAACCCATTTCACGGTCGTGAGTGTGCCAGTCCATGAAGCTTCTCGAAGCCCATCTTCCCTTCATTTTGTAAACCTATATATAGACCCTCTTATGTAATTAAAGGGCACGAAACCCTAGATCTGAAACTTTCATAGAATTAGTTTTAATCTTGTATTAATCTTCCTTAATTAAGCAAATTAGTCGGTTAATTAGTGATTTCAACTTGGTTTAGTGTATGAACTTGGGTTATATTCAAGGATTTGTGACGAAATCTTGGTATTTATATCAAAGTTCTAATCTTTCTCCAAGTTGGTATAATTTCTCTACTTAATCTTGCCTTTAATTAAGTTTTCATTTCGATTATTGTTATCTACTTATTGTTAATTAGAAATGTTTAATGTTGTTGTTGATTTCCTCTTACAATCTTTAGTAAATATCGAATTTCCCTCAAGTATGAGTGAGTAGTAATCTTGCTAGGGTAATGTGGGGGATTATGGGTCCTTGTATGGTTTAATGTGTTATTGTTGGGGTTAATAGTTGATTATTGTCTAGTCTCCATGCTATGCTTATAACATGTTTGATGAAATGCTTACTTGAGTTTGCATGAATCTTTCGTTTGTTTCGAATGCCATAAGATCGAAAGTCGTGGCCTTTCGTAGAACCGCTAGTTTTGGCAAGCCGTATCTAGTGACGCGATAGCTAGTTAGAGTCGGTTTGAGGAGGAATCGTAAGAACGGAAGCCTCGATTCACTTTCCTAGACTAGATGATATTTCGACTATTAGACCCGACCCTTGCACCCGGCTTTACTACCCATATGAACCCACTCACCCTAGTCTTCCCTCTTATTTGATAAAAATCCAACCTTTATAGCTTTAGACTCCTTTTGTTGTTTTTAATTGCTTTTAACTGTTGTTAATTAGTGTAGCCAACAAACCCAAACCCAAATCACTTTGTGACTTGCAAGAGACTTTTAGTAGACTTTTAGATCAATTTTGAACAACAACCGTCCCTGAGATCGACATCCCTACTTCACAACTATTTTAACCACATCAAAATGGCGTCGTTGCCGGGGACGGTGTATGTTTAATTTGATTGTTTTTAGTTTGCTTTAGTTTTTTGCCTCTTGTCTTGAGAAACCTAGTTTCTCAAGGCATTCTCACCGTTTACATTTAGTTTTCTTGTATGCCCAGGCGAGCTCCCCCAAAGGATCAACCTCCAATCGATCCCGAGATCGAAAGGACCTTTAGGAGACTTCGCAAAGTCTTCAAAACCGCAAGTAGAGGCTCTTCTTCAAATACGATTATCACAACGGAGGAGCTTTTACCTTCAATTGAAGAAGGGGAAATTCGGGAAAGTAACGAGTTAGAAATTGAGCATCCAAGTGTAGAGAATTGGGAGGAAATTGTGCCGATTGCGGAATTTGTGAATCCTTTTGGAATCCCACCAACCATCCCACAAGACATCCAACCACCCACTCTTCTAAGAATGCCTAAATTCTCATCTCACTCCATTCCCACGGAAGATACTCTTCCAAACACCACCCCCGTACCACAAAATCTCACCGGAAATTTCATTGCTAAAACCGCTTTTATCCAATTGGTAGAGAGAAACCAATTTGGAGGTATGCCAAGTGAAGACCCTCATCTACACATGGAGACTTTTTGTGATTATTGTGATGCCGTTTCTCAAACGGGAGTGACTCAAGACCAAATCCGATGGGTCTTGTTTCCTTTCTCTCTTATTGGAGCGGCAAAACGATGGTTGAAGAGTCTTGACAAGGTCGCTCTAGGTATTGACTCATGGAAGAAGCTAGCTCTAGCTTTTTATCAAAAGTTCTATCCACCGGAAAAGACAAATATGTTGAGAGCTAAGATAACCGGGTTCAAGCAAAGGGATGAAGAGTCACTCTATGAAGCTTGGGACCGATTCAAGGAGATTATTCGTTCTTGCCCTCACCATGGTTTGAGTGAGTGGTTCTTAGTACAACAATTTTGGAATGGACTTTATGAAGATGCTAGAGGAATTTTGAACATGGGATCAAATGGAAGGTTCACGGAAGTAGATGATGCTCAAACTTGGGCAAGAATAGAGGAGATGGCGGCCCATAACTCACAATTTAGTAGGCCAAGGCAAACTCCTAGGGGAAGACATGAAGTGAGCTCCGTTACCCAAATGGGAGCCGATTTTGGAGCTCAACTTAGCTCTTATATGGAAGCAATGAACCTCAAAATGGACCAACAAACGGCTCTATTCCAACAAGCTCAAAGTTCATTAACTCAACCTCCTATGCAACAAGTGAATGCTATGGTGATGGCACCAAGCTTACCTCAAGGGGTTTGTGAATGTTGTGGAACATTTGGTCATGATCCCCAAGAATGTAGAGGATCCGTGGAACAAGTAAATGCCTTTCAATCTTATAGGCAAGGAACCCCTTACTCCAACTTCTACAATGAGAACACAAAGAACCACCCAAATCTCTCATACAAAAGCCAAAATGTTCAAAACCCTCAACCACAACCATATGTTGCCCCACCCATGAGAAACAATCAACAAAATTTCCAAAGACAACAATACAATCAAAACCAACCTTCCTACAATCAACCACAATACAACCAAAATCAATACAACCCACCACCACAAAATCAACCTCCCATGCAACCACAAGTTGGGGATCCAAACTTGGACATTCACAAAGCGATTCTCCAATTGCAAAAAGATAACCAAGCCAAAGATATTATCATCAATAACATCCTTGCCCACAATAAAATGCTTGAAACTCAAGTGACTCAAATAGCCTCGGGGAGTTCCTCTAGGGGAAAGGGTCAATTACCTCCTCAAGGTAACCCACCTAGAAATGAAACCGCCAATGCTCATACATTTGAGGTGTGGAAAGAGTTATGAGGGGCCAAGAATGCCAATTGAAGATGATAATGGAGAGGGAGACAAAGTGGAAGATGATGGGCCAATTGAAATTGAGGTTGTTGAGTTGGATGATAAGGAGAAAGAGTGCTCTTCAAGTGAGCAAGTTGTTGTTGAGAAGAATGATGATATGATAACAACAAACAAGAAGGTTGAGGAGCCCATTGTGATAAGGCTACCTTTTCCTTCAAGACAAGCTAAAACGAAACTTGACAAGCAACTAGGCAAGTTCATGGAAATTGTTAAGAACTTGGAGGTCTCTATTCCTTTCACCGACCTCATCACTCAAATCCCCGCCTATGCGAAATTTATGAAGGACATCCTTACAAGGAAGAAATCATTGAATGGAGTCGAAACCGTGGCATTCACCGGTGAATGTAGTGCATTTCTACAAAACCCAACCCCTCCAAAATTGAAGGATCCGGGTAGTTTCTCCATCCCATGCACCATAGGCAACATTACCATTGATAAGGCCTTGTGCGATTTGGGAGCTAGTGTGAGCGTGATGCCATACTCCATATGTGAAAAACTTGGCATGAGGGAGCTCAAATGCACAAACATTACACTTCAAATGGCGGACCGATCTACCACGCAACCTTTGGGTGTGTTGGAGGATGTCCCGGTTCGAATTGGGAAATTTTTCATCCCGGTGGACTTCATTGTTCTTGATATGGCGGAGGATTCTCAAATCCCCATAATCCTCGGGAGGCCCTTCTTGCACACCGCCGGAGCGGTAATTGATGTGAAACAAGGGAGGCTTACTCTTGAAGTGGGGGATGAGAAAATTACATTCAACTTGCAAAACGCCATGAAAGCTCCCAATCTTGGAGAAGCATGCTATTTCATTGACATTATTGATGCCTTCGTTGAAGAAGTTACACCTAGCTTCTATATGAGGGACCCTTTGGAGGCTATATTGACTTTAGAGCCAAGGGATATCATGGAGGAGCTACATGGGATTGAGTTCGACTTGCTTGAAGCAACTTTGGAGGGAGAAGAGCTTGATGAAGAACAACTCTTAAGACTTGAGTCTATCATCCAAACTTCTTGTGCGGTAGACATCGCGGTAGAGGTACAAGCTCCTTCTCTTAAACCCCTTCCTTCTAACTTAGTATATGCTTATCTTGATGAGTCGAAGTGCAAACCGGTAATTGTAAATGCTAGCCTTGATTATGATCAATTGAATGCATTGTTGTGTGTGTTGAGAAAACATGAGAAAGCTATAGGCTATAGCTTGGATGATTTGAAGGGGGTTAGCCCCGAATTGTGTATGCATAGAATTCATATGCAAGATGACCATGAGCCAAGAAGGCAACCCCAAAGAAGACTAAACCCCACCTTGCAAGAGGTTGTCAAAGGTGAAGTCATGAAGCTACTTGATGCCGGGATCATCTACCCAATCTCTTACTCCGATTGGGTTAGCCCCGTGCAAGTGTTGCCAAAGAAAGGTGGCACCACGGTAGTGAAGAATGATAAAGATGAACTAGTGCCAACTAGGTTAGTGACGGGGTGGAGAATGTGCATAGATTATAGAAGGTTGAATGCCTCAACAAGAAAGGATCATTTCCCCCTTCCCTTCATTGACCAACTCTTAGAAAGACTTGCCTCAAACAAGTATTTTTGCTATTTAGATGGATATTCGGGATTCTTCCAAATCCCAATTGACCCAATTGACCAATCTAAGACCACATTCACATGCCCTTATGGCACTTTTGCCTATAGGAGAATGCCTTTCGGTCTTTGCAATGCCCCGGCTACATTTCAACGATGCATGATGAGCATTTTTTCCGATTACATTGAATCTATCATGGAAGTTTTTATGGATGATTTTAGTGTATATGGGAAAGATTTTGATTTGTGCTTGCATAATTTGTCCTTGGTGTTGCAAAAATGTGAAGAAGTTAGTCTCGTTTTGAATTGGGAGAAGTGCCACTTCATGGTAAATGAAGGGGTGGTTCTCGGTCATCTTATTTCGGAAAAGGGTATCCAAGTTGATAGAGCTAAGGTGGAAGTGATTGAGCAATTACCCCCACCTTCAAATCTCAAGGGGGTGAGAAGTTTCCTTGGTCATGCCGGCTTTTATCGCCGGTTCATCAAGGACTTCTCCAAAATTGCTAAACCACTTACACAACTTCTCCTCAAGGATACCCCTTTCCATTTTACTAATGAGTGTGTTGAGGCATTTGATAGGATCAAGGAAGCTCTTATTTCGGCTCCGGTCATGCAATCCCCGGATTGGGAATTGCCATTTGAGGTGATGTGCGATGCAAGCGATTATGCCGTTGGCGCGGTTCTTGGCCAACGGAAGGATAAAGCTTTGCATGCCATTTACTATTCTAGCAAGACCCTTGATGAGGCACAAGTGAACTATGCAACGACGGAAAAAGAGCTCCTTGCCATTGTTTTTGCTCTCGATAAGTTCCGTTCGTACTTGATTGGCTCCAAAGTCATTGTGTATACGGACCATGCCGCACTCAAATATCTACTTGCCAAGAAAGAAGCTAAGCCCCGCCTCATTAGATGGATCCTTCTCTTACAAGAATTCGATTTGGAGATAAGAGATAAGAAGGGTGCAGAAAATGCGGTGGCGGACCACTTGTCCCGGCTAAGCTATGATGGAAGTAAGGATGACATGCCTATCAACGATTCATTCCCGGATGATTTTCTCTTTGCAATTCATGAAACAATCCAAAATCAAGCACCTTGGTTTGCGGATTTTGCCAACTATATTGTGGGTGGTGTTCTTCCACCGGGCATCAACCACAATCAAAAGAAGAGATTTTTATTTGAAGCCAAGAGATACTTTTGGGATGATCCTTTGTTATTCAAGGAGTGTGGCGATGGGATGTATAGAAGATGTGTTCCACAATGGGAGTATGATGAAATCATGAAAGGATGCCACTCCTCTCCTTATGGAGGGCACCATGGGGCAACAAAACCGTTGCTAAAATACTTCAATCCGGGTTCTTTTGGCCCTCTATGTTCCATGATGTCAAGCACTTTGTCCAAAGTTGCGATGCTTGTCAACGCACCGGCAACATTTCTTGGAGGAATGAGATGCCCCAAAGGGGGATTCTTGAAGTGGAAGTGTTTGATGTGTGGGGGATAGATTATCAAGGCCCCTTTATTTCTTCAAGAGGGAATAGGTACATTCTTGTGGCCGTAGACTACGTGTCCAAATGGGTGGAGGCGGTGGCTTCCCCTACCAACGATGCCAAAGTTGTCATCAATTTCTTAAAGAAGATTATTTTTCCCCGGTTTGGAGTACCTAGAGCTCTAATAAGTGATGGAGGAAAGCACTTTCATGAAAAACGACTTGACTCACTACTTCTCAAATATGGTGTTCATCATCGTACCGGTTTGGGGTATCATCCCCAAACGAGTGGGCAAGTCGAAATCTCCAACAAAGAAATCAAATCTATCCTTGAAAAAGTGGTCTCAAAGCACCGCAAAGATTGGAGTTCAAAGCTCGATGACACATTATGGGCATATAGGACGGCATTCAAAACTCCTATTGGAATGTCGCCTTATAAGTTGGTGTATGGCAAATCTTGCCATTTGCCCATAGAGCTCGAATACAAGGCATATTGGGCGATCAAAGAACTAAATCTTGATGCAAAACTGAGCGGTGACAAGAGATTACTCCAACTACAAGAGCTTGAGGAGTTCCGGCTCAAATCTTATGAAAATGCCCAATCTTACAAGGAAAAGCCCAAACTCATTCATGACAAGAAGATCCTCAAAAGGGATCTCCAATGTGGAGACAAGGTCCTTCTATTCAACTCAAGGTACAAGCTATTTCCCGGGAAGCTCAAATCCCGGTGGTCGGGACCATTCTTGATCACCGAGGTAGGGAAATATGGGGACTTTGAGTTGGCAAGCAAAGATGGCCAAAAATTCAAAGTGAACGGGCAACGAATCAAGCTTTATAAGGAAGGTTCTCTCGTAGGAGTAGTCGAGGCTTTGTACCTCAAGCCGACTACTCCTCATTAATTTTGAACAAGAACGGGTTTTGTGAAGTCCCCTAAGAATCACAAATTTGTAAATAATTCTAACTCACTTGACTAGTGTTCGATAGATTTTAGTTTGCATGGAAATTAATTAAATTGACGATAATAAGGTCGAATTTCGTTTGGCTAATTGAATCGTTAATTAAATCAATTTCCCGTTACTTAGTAAATTTTGTACATTTTTCGTGTAATTTTTGTCAAAGAGAGTGTGAGGGAGGGATTTAATGTGTTTGTGATTATTTTTTGTAAGTTGAAATGAACGAAACGTAGCGGAATACTAAAGAAGGAGCGAGAAATCGAGCTAAGGGTGAAGATTTTGAAGAAAAAGGGTCGAAAAAGACGAGTCACACTCGTAAAATTGGTTTCACGCCCGTGAAAGCTCAAGAAAAGCAAGGAAATCACGAGTTCTCAGTTTCACGGTCGTGAAATGGCACTTCACGGTCGTGAAACTGTGAAAAACTATGCAGTAGCTTATCTCAAACAAGTCACGGTCGTGACATGAGTCTCACGGTCGTGAAATGGGATCTCACGGTCGTGAAACCCAATTTCACGGTCGTGAAACGGACTATACCGAGACCTTATCTTCTCTTCTTCACTTATTCTTATCTTTCTCACCTTATTCAACAACAACAACAAACACAACACACAAACCCTTATCTCTCCAAAAATCATCAAAACTCCCTCAAATCCTCACCAAAACCACTCAAATCTCTCCCAAATTATCACAAAAAGCTTCTTTCTTCAATCAAAAACACTTTGAGAACCATTTTTTTCCCTTATCAACACCAAAAAACCAAAAAAAATCGATTTTCAACATTGGTTTTTCAAAAATCCGAAAATTTGAGATCTATTTTTTGGGTTATTTTTTTTGCTTTCTACTCCAATAGAAAGTTGTTTAGGGGCTAATTGAAGGTTATTCTAGTGTTCTTAATCGTTTTAGAAGCTTCCTTGAGAAATTTTTTTTTTTTTGGGAAAAAGCTTGATAACAATGGTGGGACAAGGTAAAGGGAAAGCGGCAGCGGCAAGAGAACCAAAGAGACGGAGAGGCAGCGGGTCCAACAACCCGGATGCTAACGAAGACTTAGAGATTGAGCAACTTCCGGGTTTTCCGGAAGTCGTCTTTGAGACGGAGGCTCAAAGACAAGCCTTCGCTGCCATCCAGGGGTTAGAGATGGAACCCACTGTTTTTCTTTGCCATGACATAATACGTCGTCTTGGCTTGACGGAAGCCCTGCGAAATTTTTTCGCGGTCTCAGGTATGACTACTCTTTATTCCATGCATGAGCTCTCCTACCGGAGTCTCACACTAGAATTTCTAAGTAGTCTAAATAGCTTGGTAAATGCTGAGAAAGTACCGTGTTTCAGCTTCCGTCTTGCTAATACCTCACATGTTGTCCCAATGGTTGAGTTTGCTGCTATTCTGGGGTTAGATTTTCCCCCTAGGAGGGATACTGTAGAGCCAAAGGGCTACGATTTGAGCCCTCTTTGGATGGCTTTGACCGGTAGGACTTTGGTCGATTTCCGTAGGAATTCGGCCCTCCTAATTCACCACCCTGTGCCTCGTTTTTGGCATAGGTTAGTGTCGGGCACCTTCCTAGGGCGGCAAGAGCCAAACTACCTCACCCAGCTAGACTTGACCCTTCTAGAGTCGCACTTAAATGTGCAAGGACATAGGGTTGCCTTCACCTTTCCCTTAATGAATGAAATCTATAGGAGGTGGAGGAAGTTGGGTAGGAACACCATAGCCCGTAGGCAGACGGTGACCATGGGGGGTTTGGTTACTTTTTTGGCCAAACACTTTGACCCAAATTTCAACAGTGACGGGAGGTACGTGGCTTTGACGGGGGGGACCCTTCTTGACGAGAATTCCCTAATCTACTCGAATTGGATTAGGCTTGACCGGGATAAGGGTTTTCTTTGGGTGATTAAGGGTGCAACCCCTATTTACCTTCCTTGTCATAAACTCCCACCCTTTTCCCCTAGAGACAATACTATGGAGAGGCGACCCAGCTACCTGCTGCCAGTGACAGCGGCAGGTGGTAGGGCCGTTTCCAGTGGTGCTAGGGAGGAGGGAGAGTCTTCCCAGCCTCGACCCCGACCCGTTTCTAGACCGAGTCAGAGTGCGCCCCAGGTAGCAGCGCCTGTTCCCCCTTTCCCCCTACCGCATATGCAGTTCCCCTACCCCCCACCCAGTTACGTGACCATTCCCCCCTACCCCTTTGACTACCAGGGGTATGTTCACCCCGACCCGACCATCTCCCCCCAGGGCGACTACTTAACCGGTCTGATGCAGAACATGCATCTGAACATGCATGAAGACCGGGTCAACAACTATTATGCCTCCTACCCTAACTACTTTTTGCTGGCCAACCAAGGGTACATTGACCCTAACGGTTTGATGCCAAGCTGGGCTCAACCCAATTTTTTGTTTCCCAACCAAGGAAACCGGGGAGGGGGCATGGAGACCGGGGGCGACCAAGGGAATAGGGAAGAGGGTGGTGGTGGTGGTGGAGATGATGATGATGAGGATGATGATGAGGAGGAGGATGTGATGGAGACCTTTTGAGAGGTTTTTTGTTTTTGTTTGATAATTGGAAGAGTCGGAGTGGTGTCTAGGTGGCTTGTTTAGCATCTTCCCCCTCCCCTCTAGTGTGTGTCTCCTCTCCTCTCTTTGATTTGATATAATTTGTTTTCTCTAACTTGTAATTTGTGTGTTTTATTGGTTGGCCTCGGCAACATTGGAGGCGGGTGTCCATCCCATCGGACACCATTATTTTGCTCCCCATGAAAAATCCAAATTGACAAACAACCTTGCATTTAGCTTAGTTCATGCATCACGTAGTTAGGTGTCATTTTTAGACTTTCCCGTGGTTGGTACCCCCATGAGGGGCGTGCATTTATGCATTTTACCGCCACGATGAGACTCCGATATGGCACACTAGACTTTCTTGTGGGAGGTACCCCCATGAGGGGCTTGCATTTATGCACCTTACCACCACAACGAGACTCTAGATTAGCATATAGTTTAGTTGCATTTACTTAGATCATGCACTTGTATTATATCATTTTGCATTTAGTTTTAGGATTTTTATTTAGTTCATGCATTTCATATAGATTAGTTCATTTGCATAACTAACCATCTTGTATATATTGTTCATTTTGTGAATATTCATCAAAAAATCAAAAATCCCAAAAACAAGTTTTTATTTCTTCAAAATATAAAAAAATCCAAAAACATGTTCTTTCCTTTTAGAAAATATTCAAAAAATTCAAAAACATGTATTTTTTTTTAGTTTTACCTTCAATAATCCTATTTCATACATTGAGGACAATGTTTGTTCCAATGTGGGGGATGGGAAACTATTTTCATAGTTTTTATTTTCATTTTCCATGTTTTATTTTGCATTTATAATCATTCAAAAAAATCCAAAAAACTTGAAAAATTTGAAAAATCCTAAAAATTAGCTTGTTTTTATCTTAGTTTGTGTATATATTTGCATTGTTTTCTTCTAACCTCCATACATAGGTCCGCTACACATCGCTAAGAAACTTATTGAAGGGATTAAGAAGACCGCCATGGTATGATCGTTCTTATTTCTTCCCCTTCTTTCTTTCTCTACTTCTTATGGTTTGAGGAGTTTTGGAGGAGTTGGTTGATGATTGCGGTGTGGATTTTGATGAATTGGCGGTTGTGTGACTTATGTGCTGTTAGGGGGTTTCATTAGATTAATTGTCACGTAGTTCACTAGAGCATTTGCATTAGTTTGTATATATGTTGTTTAATTTTAGATCATGGCATATAGTTGCATTTAGGAAAACTTTTTGGAATGCCTAATTTGGAAATTGATCAAGCTTGAATAGACCCTTGTAGATGTTTTTTTTGCTTAGCACTTTGCCTATTAAAATAGATTTTGAAACACCTCCTAATGTGTATTCTTAGTATAGTTTTCGCACCGTTTCCTAGAGCCTAGTCAAGGGCTTGCATTTATCATCTTGACCATCCCCGTGGTGTGAAAAATTCCTTGGTGAACGCTTTCCTAGGTGACTCTTGAGGCCATGTAATTGTTCAATCATCACATTTCACTACATTTGACAAAAAGGAAATTTTCTCATCAAAAGTCCAAAAATTGAGTTCAAACATAATAGAAAAAGAAAAGCTTGAAATTTTGCACATTTTTGCCTTAGTCCTAGCTTAGGGAGTGCATATGGAGACTTCTAGGCTCTTCTAGAGTACCCTCAATACATATGGGGTCGCTCTCGATGTCGCTACGGCGAGGATTTGCCTATTGTTGGTCTCCGTCGCACACCTTTTGCTAGGCCACCTTGCTCTCAAAAGGCACCCAAATCAAGCACCGAAAAAATCAAAAACAAAAAGAAAGAAAAAGAAAAGAAATAGAAACAAAATAAGAACTCAAACATCTCGTTTCCTTACATTTTTGATGATTACTCCTACGTTGCATGGCTAAGAGGGGACGACCCTTCCCTTCACTTAGGTGAGAGGCGGAATTACGATCCTACAGTGTCTTCTAACACCATGGGGCCCTCACTTTCCATCCCGCCTTTATCACCCTTGACAAAGTTTTCTAGTAAACGTGAACGAATATACTAATTTTACACAATAAAGAGGTGATTTATTTCTATCTTTCTAGGCATAGTTCCTTGTAAAACTAGTAAGTACATTGGAATTTGCATGCTTGAAATTTTTTCATTTTAGATGAATCCCGGCGCATGGATGAGGCATGTTGCCATTTGCTTTTGTAGATGCATCCTCATTTGTTTTGTGTGCTTTATTGTCTTGAATGCATCGAAGTTTTGGCAAGACCCCACTTGCCATGCAAGAAGGTGTCCTACCTCATGGATACCTTGTTGTGAGTTGAAGGGACGGAGCAAGGCCCGTTAATTGCCTTGTATCGGTTAGGTTTAGCGTAGTTAATTAAGGGTCTTGACTATTGTTCATCCTTACTCGGGACGAGTAAGGGTTTGGTTTGGGGAGATTTGATATAGTGTCATTTCACCCCACATTTTCACCCCATTTCATCTCGTTTTGTTTGCCTTTAACGCTCCCTAGGAGCGTTTCTACGTGTTTTACCTTCTTCTAGCATATTTCTTGTTTTTTATCGTGTTTTTGTAGGTAAACCGTCAATTGAGGCGATTTCTACCTACTTTTGATCAACAAAGAAGAAGGTGAATCATTCGGAGGACCCACGGCACACCTTGGGGGCCCCACATACCCTTGGGGGCCCTACTCGACGCGCCAAAGCCCTCCCGAGTCAAGGCAAGCGAAACCGAGAAGGAAACAACAAAGTCAAGCGAAGGAAGAAGGAGAATGACCATCTCACGGTCGTGAAGTGCCATCTCACGGTCGTGAGATGCATGCCCAAGAAGTTTGATTTTCGTGGATTTGGTTTCACGGCCGTGAAACTCATCTCACGGTCGTGAAACCTCTGTCACGGTCGTGAAATGAACTTCATGGTCGTGACTTGTTCGTGAAAGTTAAGTCATGTTCTGCCAACTTCCTCACGACCGTGAAATGGAGTTTCACGGTCGTGAGACGTGTTTCACGACCGTGAAACCCATTTCACGGTCGTGAGTGTGCCAGTCCATGAAGCTTCTCGAAGCCCATCTTCCCTTCATTTTGTAAACCTATATATAGACCCTCTTATGTAATTAAAGGGCACGAAACCCTAGATCTGAAACTTTAATAGAATTAGTTTTAATCTTGTATTAATCTTCCTTAATTAAGCAAATTAGTCGGTTAATTAGTGATTTCAACTTGGTTTAGTGTATGAACTTGGGTTATATTCAAGGATTTGTGACGAAATCTTGGTATTTATATCAAAGTTCTAATCTTTCTCCAAGTTGGTATAATTTCTCTACTTAATCTTGCTTTTAATTAAGTTTTCATTTCGATTATTGTTATCTACTTATTGTTAATTAGAAATGTTTAATGTTGTTGTTGATTTCCTCTTACAATCTTTAGTAAATATCGAATTTCCCTCAAGTATGAGTGAGTAGTAATCTTGCTAGGGTAATGTGGGGGATTATGGGTCCTTGTATGGTTTAATGTGTTATTGTTGGGGTTAATAGTTGATTATTGTCTAGTCTCCATGCTATGCTTATAACATGTTTGATGAAATGCTTACTTGAGTTTGCATGAATCTTTCGTTTGTTTCGAATGCCATAAGATCGGAAGTCGTGGTCTTTCGTAGAACCGCTAGTTTTGGCAAGCCGTATCTAGTGACGCGATAGCTAGTTAGAGTCGGTTTGAGGAGGAATTGTAAGAACGGAAGCCTCGATTCACTTTCCTAGACTAGATGATATTTCGACTATTAGACCCGACCCTTGCACTCGACTTTACTACCCATATGAACCCACTCGCCCTAGTCTTCCCTCTTATTTGATAAAAATCCAACCTTTATAGCTTTAGACTCCTTTTGTTGTTTGTAATTGTTTTTAATTGTTGTTGATTAGTGTAGCCAACAAACCCAAACCCAAATCACTTTGTGACTTGCAAGAGACTTTAAGTAGACTTTTAGATCAATTTTGAACACCAACCGTCCCTGAGATCGACATCCCTACTTCACAACTATTTTCACTACATCACATTAGTTAAATTAACAGCAAGATACAACATGAGAAATTTAATACGGGTAATTAAACACAATAAACACAATTAATTCCATATCTTACAATAATATAAAAAGGTATGTTGAGCATTTTATTGAGTGACACATGGCACAAGCAAGCACCCTCTGAATTTGCCATTTGGCAAACCCCTTATTTACTACTCGGTATTATTTACTCATTACTATTATTCCTCTCTATGTAAATAGTGAAATATGAAAAGGCTTAAATATACATACGTAATTGAAACTGGAATCGTTCATAAGTGTTTCTTCATATCTATACAGTAACATAAAAAACCTAACTTGAGCATTATATTGAGACATGTGGCATGATTATAATCACTTAAAATCGTCCTTCATATAGTATGATGCATTTGATTAAGAAGACAAATCATTACTGAATATATGTGCTAGCATAAATGAAAGATAATGAAGAGTTTATAGCCATCCTTTCATATAAATTCACATAACTCTCCACTAAATGTCTAATTAATCTCATTAACTTCTATGTTTTTTAATAGAGGAGATGAAAATTTTTTATCTCTTATAAAAACTCACATTTCTCAATCATAATTTTAGTTTTGGATCTTCGATGATAGATAAAATGTGTCTATTACCACTAATCTTATAGTATAACTTGTGCTTTTTGTTATTTTGATTTTGATTTTGATTTTGATTTTACGATGCATCTATTTTTCGCTAATCTCATATAGTTTATACCTTTTGTTGTTTTGACTTTTATGGATGTGTTTATGTATTTCATTGATAATTGATTTCTAAATGATATTTGGTAATTGAACTTCTGATTTGACTTATTCGAGATTAATTTTTGTACAAAGTTGTTACTAAAGTATTTCTCTGCTTAATTTATTTATTTTCATGTTGAATTTGGAAGCAGGTTAGCATGACGTTATCAAGAAGACTAAGAATACATCTCGTATTATGGTGGCTATATATAGAAGAGTTCGTCTTATTGCACTATGATAGATAAATGCTTGAAAGTTTATTTCATTATGTTTCGTCCTATTTGTCACTGGTTGTTACAACGACTCTCTCAAGCTAATAAAAGTGGTTGATCAAAGTTCGAAAATAAAATGAGGCGATGAAATTGTGGTACATATAATATAAAACGACATCTTTACTTGCTTATATGAGAATTATTATCCTTCTCATTTGGTAAATTAATTATTATCCTTTAAATATACGTATATCTTATGGCGAGAAAATTTATATATTTAGACAACTCCAATTATTTTCTGCTACTAATATTGGTGTGATTGTTTGGGGGTTCTTTTACTCTAACTTTTGGAGTTAATCATTTCAGGGGATGGTAATCAAATGAATGATTTAAAATATTTTTTTTATGCTTCCAAAAGAAGTATAAACTTCATTGTAGTTTTCTTTTTGTTGGGTGATTATCATTCTTTCTTTATATTAATCTTTATTGAACTTGAATTACTCATGTATATTTCTAATATACACAAATGACTTTTTGTCAATACTTGAATGAGGAGTTTTGAAGAGTTCTAAACTTGAGTGTATTTGTTAAGCCTAAGTGGCTAACAAAGCCAGTGAGACTAACGGTCGTAATTGTAATCATTTAAATGTAGGCAACAAATGAATCATGCACGATTATTAAGAATAAGAAAAGTTTATTATATTTATCCTCAAGAGAAATAAATAAAGAAATTGCTAATATGTAATATATATGTATATGCTCCTATTTTGTATCCTAAAGTATAAAACGGTATTTGTGAGCCGTAATATTATTATATATCGACATGAATGATTATTTATCATCGTAAGATTTACGTGGCAACCTATTTCAGACAATTATAATGAACATAATAATTTGGAGTAGTTCAGTAACGTTCCCCACAAAAACAAATGACATTTACATTAGAGGGAGTAGAGAGTATGGAGTACCATGTTACATATGCTCATTCTCATGGTTCACATCGTACGTTATTATCCATACAAAAATAAAAAAAAAGTAGTATGTTTTAAAAAACATGTAATAATAAATAACGTAAACCTACACAGACCCGTGATTTTTCACGGGTTTCAAAACTAGTTACAAGTTAAAACCTTTCTTGTTGAAAAATTAGGAAGAAATCACATTTACTAACTCAAACATAAGTTGTTGCTTAAGTACGAATTGCAAGAAAATCACACTTAACAATTTACCAACAAAGATTAAGGTTCTTAACAAGATTAAATATGCATGGAAATCACACATAACACACTTAATCAACTAAGAAAATGAAAATCCAACATTAATACAAAGAGCTTAACAATATTAAGGATAATTAGAAAATGATTAAAGGGTCTTACAATAATTAGAAAAATGAAAATCCAACCTTTGGGATTGAATTTAGAAGGGAGACTAGCTCTATACTAGATCTAAAAACTAAAATAGATGAATAATCGCAAATTACAACTTCATAATAATAAAGCATAAGATATGTAAAAACATAATGTAATCACGTATTTATAGCCTAGGACTAATTTGGAGTAATGACCCTCGAATTGGCTGCTAACAAAAGTTTGGCAAAAGCAGAGTTAAGACAATGCCCAAGCAAGGTCAATTGGTAGGTCATGACCAAGACCTTGTTTGGTCATGCTAATGATGTAATTACACAAACATAATTGGTGACCTTCTTTGTTAATTGGTGACCAAAGGTCAATTTGTGACCATGGTGGAACAAAATTGACCACCTTAGTGACCTACTAGGTGGACAATTTTTATTGGTTGAACAATATAAAAACAATAAAATAAGTATATAGTATGGATTGTGAAGTGAAAAATGATTGAGTTGATGACCTAGGTCGTGATCTTCTGCTTGAGAGGGTAAAAGTAGGTCAAGATAATTAAGGTGAGATTAAGAGTAAAATTGGGTCGCGACCACGATGCTCCATGTTCAGGCGCCTGGGGCCTGTCCACTTTTCTTTAAATCGCATCATTCTTTCTCTTTTTCATGTATGTGGTTATCCTCCTTCTTTCTTGTTGATTTCTTATATTATGATAGACTTCAAGACACTATTTTGCTTCCAATTAAAGCTCAAAACTCCATTATTAAATTGACATTCAAATAGTAGGCAATTGTAACACCACTTTATTCCACTAAAACGGCGAACTCAACTATTATTACTTTGAGCTTATCATTGTCGCTTAACTTCAGACAAAAAGAAGATCGGAAAGAGGGGGCTTGGTTGTGATACATAGTTGGGTTCGTTGCCTATGCCTTAGGACACTGACTTTATTTTGTAAATTTAATGACACTTTTGAACATGGAGCAAAATTCGCAAGCTAATAATACATCCTTTTTTCCATTGATGAGCGAAACGATGCAAAATGCACTCAACTTTTGAACAAAATGTGATAATAAAACCTCCAACGGAAATCAAATCGCAATTCAAACTGAAACTATTTAACAAAGTTGCAGTGTGACGATTGTCTGCGAAACCGATCCAATAAATTTATGGCTGAAGAATGATTTGCTCACACGAAGTATTAGCTAATTATAGCTCTTTTTGTAATCATGATTACAACCCCATGGTTAAATGGCTATCACTGCATAAACCTTGTATGATCAAGAAACAAGCACGGGGTCGTAGCAATGTACTTTTCTGTAAATTACATCGCAAACATAGACAATTGAGAGAAATTAAGTTTACTTTTCTCCCCCTCCGTCCAATGCGCCAAATCTAATTTTAATATTTATTATTTGATTATTATTTTAATTAGTATAGAACCCGCGCGAATGCGCGTTTTTTAAATAGTGATATTAAAGAATATAATAATTATATACCGTAGTATTTAATTCCCTTTGAGATGTAATTATAAAATTTAGTAATAATAATGTCTTGTATTAAGAGATAAAAAAAGAGAAGGCTCGACACTTTTACTCCGTCAAATAAGATTGTCGCTTTTACTGAAACTATTTGTTACATGTTTTTTTAATATGTTATTTAATCATTATATAAAATAAAGAAGTAACATAAACGTTAAGTAATTACCTTAATAATACAATCAGATAAGATATGTGTTTTTAATAAATATAAATATACTTATGTATATGTTAAATTAAAAAATTAACCAAAATTAAATGTTTATATAGCATGGAGAAGAGACAGATAATAAGCTAAAGTGTAAGAAAATATATATTATATGTAAAATTTTTGGTTTAGATATAAAAATAATCTATGAATACTCTCAACTTGTAGTATTTTTGTATAATAAGACAGAATTTTAGAATTAATTAGAAAATGTTTCCTAGAAAAGTATTCGTGACCATCACATTTATTTTTAAAATAAAAGTAGCAAAATATTTTAATTACATCATAAGTGGGATTTCAATCTAAAAGATTGGGCCCATTACTAACATATTATAAACTATAAGTATAAAGTCCAACCCAACTATAAATTTTATGTTTTAGGCGGAAAAATTAGAGTTTGACTTAATCTTTTAGTAGTATAGGGATTAGAGTGATATCGAAATTGTGTACACCCAGTGACACTCTATCGCTATCCATTTGGCACGTGTCTTTGCCGTCCTCTCCTGCTATGCAATTTGAACAAATTAGAATCGTAAGAGGCAACATTAAATCCGTCAAATGTTCATGTTATCATAAGCCCAAAGATAGGGTGGTGAACTTAAGTTTATTAAATCAATAGAGGCCCAATGGCTATTGAGAAAAGGCCTTAAACTAAAACCTAGAAAAAAAAAGGTTTTTCTACATGGTATACCTATGTTTTTTCAAATTTTACATGGTATATCTCCTTTTTTCGAAATCTAAATAATACTCATAAACTTAGTAAATAGTACATAAAATACCCAAACTACCAAACATCAAGTCTTAAAACACCTAAAATTTACAAAGAAAATATGTTTATGATTGACTAAACGATATTATGTTAATGGCATGTCAAATTATTGTCAAAAGATCAACAAAAAAGTGCATAATATAAACACGTTTAAAAGAGACCGATTATTGCATTTTGGGTATTTTGAGATGTTTTCATTAAGTTTAGGGGTTATGGAGATTTCGAAAAAAGGAGGGTAACCATGTAGAATTCGAAAAAACACATATGTACCATGTATAAAACCCCTAAAAAAATTATTTACTTATGTTAATTCAATTACTCCCTCTGTTCCAGTAAGATGTTTAAACTTACTTTATTTTGTTACAGAAAAATAAACTAATGTAAAATGTTGACTGGGACAGAGGGAGTACTTAGTAGTGAAATTATTTTATGTAGTTTACATACTCCGTATTATATTTTCTTACTCCTCACCGGTGGAGGGGGTGGGGAGACTGGGGAGGGTGGTAGTTGATGACAGTCCAGGCAAAGGGCGGTGGCTGTCCAACGAAGGGGTGGTGGTGGTGATAGGTTAAAATTGGTGGTTGGGACCTCGGCGAATGGAAATTATGCATTTCATTGTTTTTCCTCTAATACAATACAATTTCTAAAGAGAGGGGAAAAGAAGAAGCGTAATGTTGTCAAAAGTGTACAGTAAATATGTTCAAGAAAAATCAACCCCCATATTTCATTAGTAAGATCATCATGTAAAATAACTCATATCTATCTGAGTATCTCATGCTTTTTTTTTGGTACATTGAGTATCTCATGCTTTAAAAAGCATTTATAATAGACGAATCTCTCGATATTTGTTTTATACCAAATTAACAAAGATACAATATTTTCATTATAACAAACTTTTTGCCAACGATAAGGAAATTTTTTTTTGTATTGGTTCAAATGAGCGACAATGAGCAAAATATTTAAGATGTCTAACCTCTCTCTTAATTGTTTACACAATCTTTGAGATGCATAAATGCATCTAGGATAACCAATTCATTTTTCCGACCATTATACAAATTTTTGATGACAGCCTCTACTACAAGTGTCCTAAGATGGTTATCCGAAAAGCACCGTCAAATAGAGCTGGCAAATCTGACCCGACTCGAGTGACCTAATCTGAACCCGAGCAAATCTGACTCGATAGAATCAGAGAAATTTGCAGACCGAAATCGACCCGACCAGACCAGATGGCGGCCTGTAACCCAATGAGACCTGATAATCAGTGACCCGAACCCGAACCAGACCCGCACGATAATAACATGACTCGGTATTGACCCAATTAAATTGATTACCTGACAATTATTAAGTTTAATATTGATCAAAATGAAAGTTATTTAGTGTTTATATTTGATACATTTTACATAATAATGAAGTAATAAAACCAAATAATGGTTAAAAACTAAATTTAATGGTCAAAATTTGCTGTAATGTAATCGGGCCCGACCCAACCCGGCCCGACCCAACCCGGCCCGACCCAACCCGGCCCGACCCGACCCGATACATCTTTTTACCCGAAATGACCAGACCCAATAGCGACCCGATCGCAACCCAACTCGACCCAAAAGGGAAAACTGACCCCATCTGACCCTATTTGACCAGCCCAACCCGACACGACTGACCCGATTGCCATCTCAGCAAATCAGATATCCAGAATGAACGACGCTGTCTAGCCAAATGAACTAGGTGCATAACCAAAATGTTGGGCCTTTTTAGGAAGGCATGTGGTATGTGGACCTCTCCTTATCGCCTTATCCAGGAACTCAATTGTTGGGCTCATGCAATGATGCAATTCCTCACTATCGTCTTCTTTTTTCTTTCTCATATGGATCAGTCATATGGAATAAGACGGTCCTGTATAAGAGTATCGAAATAACAAGAAAAATTATGTTTGGCTCGGCTGCCTTTTTACCACTAAGGTTGGTCAATTTTAGTGGTTAAGACGGAGGTATTGTGGACAATAGGTCTCGGGTTCGAATCACTCATCCCTTCTATTGTAATGCGACTAAGTGTGCGCTTCGTTAGACTGAAAAAAAAAACTAAGGTTGATTAATTTTTGGAAACTTTGACCCTCAAAATCCTACATCTTAATTCTAAGGGCTTTTTGAACTCGTTAATTAACGGTCGGGTGAGTGTAAGTTAAGAAAACTAGTGAGATCTCTGATGTAAGATCAACCTATTTTATCATTTCGCATGAGTAAAATTCGTGACTAAAGTTATCAACTTTTTGAACATTAATTTCCAAGAGAAGCAATAGAATCAACAAAAGTATTAATATATCACAAAAGAGATGTTAACTATACTCTCTCAAAAGATCTACGGAGTACTATTGAACTATATGTTGCTATGGCGCTACGCTTGCTAGCTCTTGTTAGAATATAAAACTCACACGTGAATACCCGACGTTTTATAACGATATTTGAACTACTAGGAGTCTAGGATGACATAACGGTCGTATACTTGTATTGCATGTAGAGTATAATCAGACACTTAATTGTTTGTTATTTGATAATTGTACCACCACGTCTACAAGACTACAACTACCTCCGTATTTGTCAATTTTCAATAGATTCTCTCGCAAATGTGTCTCGCAAAGCTGTCACGAATGTGTGTTATGCCCGGGAAACCCGTCATTTAATTTATTGACCATAATACAAGGCGACTGTCTTCTAAGACCATGCCCAAATAAGGTCTATAACTAAGTCATGACTTTACTTGGTCATGCTAATGACACAATTAAGTAAATATAATTGGTGACCTTTGATGGTTAATTTGTAACCTTCTACATTAAAAGGTCAATTTGTGAACATTGTTGAACAAAATTGATCATCTTGGTGATTTTCTAGGTGTACAATTGGTTGAACAATAAAAAATAATAATAATATAAAAAGTATATAATATGATAGTGGGGAAAAATGTTATGATTGTAAAGTGAAAAATGATTGAGTTGATGACCTAGGTCGTGATCTTCTGCTTGAGAGGGTGAAAATAGATCGAAATAAATAAAGTGAGATTAAGAGTAAAATCGGGTCGCGACCTAATTAGCGCGATCTCTACTTGGGGATGGTCTAAGAGCAAGTCCAATTGGGTGAGACACCCCTAACTTGATTTAGAAGGTCTCACTTAAGACGGTCTTAAGTAAAAACCTCTCACAATTCCCTTTTTATTTTAACATTATTTAAATCGGTTGTGAATATATTTTAACTTAAGACCGTCTGAAACAAGAATTTGTGAACTTGATTAACTCTTCTTTCACTACGTACCATATTTGGGTGAGGATGACATTAAGGCGGTTTGTGGTTTGGTTTACAATATTTTATTAGTAAATTATACCATGCACCGAGGAAGTCTGTACATGGTATTCCATCACCCTTAATTTTTTTTTAATAATATAGTATTCTTTTAGCTTATTGTTTTAGAGCAATATATTGTATGTCTAAATGAATGAGATCAAAAACTTTATAATAAAACCACAATTTTTAAAACAAAACTCGAAAACTTTATTATAAAACTTAGAAATTATACTACGAGTTGTACTACATCGGATATATAATCTATGAAATGCATTCTTCCGAGTAAATTGAACACAATAATAATCCAATTTGTCTTCATTAAAATTGCAATATTCATCTTAAAATGTAAAATTGGTCAAATGCTACTCTATATTATAAGTAGATCGGACAAGGATTTGTCATTCACTAACCATTTTACTTTTTGTCCCATCTATTTATTTAACTCGTTAAACCCGTGCAAAAAAACATGCACGGGTCTATAAGTGACTATAGAGAGTAAACATATGTGTGACTATAAGGAGTCGTTTGGTTCGCTATAGGAAGATGAAATTCCTGGGAAGATGAAATTCCTGGGAAGATTAAATTCATATGAACTTGAAAATCATGTGAATTGTATAAATGTTGTTTGGTTGGATGTGGGAACTTCAAATCATGTGGGAACTCCCACTTACCTAGGGGGACCTAGGTAAGTGACTTCCTACATTATGTAGGAATTGAAGTTCCACATGAAGTTCCACTTCCCATGAATTGGGCAACCAAACAAGACATCATTTAGCCAATTCCCATGATTTTCCAATTCCCATGAATTTAAAAGGCAACCAAACAACCCCTAAGTGACCTCAAATACCCATTAGCATGTCTATATTTTATTTTATTTTTATGTTTTTCTATTGGCTATAATATGACTTTATATATGCAAATTAATTTTCTCCAAATTCTGATTGTCCATGTTTTAAAAAAATCCTTTTTATAGAATCAAGTTAAATAAATCAAAGGCAAGTTAGTGGTGGGCCAATTTTAAAAAATGAATTTTATTGTATTCCTAAAATTAGGGAACCAATGAAAATCCTTTAAAAGTTTTAGGTTTTAAATAAAGAAGATTTTACTTTTTGTCCCATCTATTTATTTAACTCGTTTTATCATTTAAAACGGATACGTCCATCTTAAATAAAACTTTGTTATACTCCGCAACAATCTTTGAAAGTGATTCGGTGAATTTGGTTAAATCGATCGTAAAGCCGGTATACTCGTCTAGACCCTGGTAGCATAGTAGTAGATGACATATTAGCGTTATTTCAATTACTTCCTTTTGTTGAATGTATGCATGTGAATTGTGAAACGGGAGGGCAATACCGTAGCGCGACAAGATTATGTAAAATAATGTATGCTCCTCAGATTTTCCGTTAGCAAGCTTGGTCTTGACGGACTTTGTTTTGAAATAATACAAGCCCCCTGTTTCCCTAAAAAAAAACAAATAAACAGCTAACTACCTAATTAGGGGCACAAATTCTTGTTTGTGACGGGCAGTATCCGTTACAAGCTTGCGACGGGTACCACTTCCCCTCACAAATGACCCATTTAAGGGAAAAGGGGAAGCACATGGGGGGTGTCCCACATGTTCCCTCTACCCATTTTGTTAGAGGAAAAACCCGTCGCAAGGTCCGACCCGTCACAAGGGAGACCTACTGAATTAGGGGAGATGCTCCACAGTCCTCACAATAATTATTCTCTTAATATATTATCTTATCATATAAATGTTTATTAAGTCTCCTTTGTGACGGAGATAGCTTGAAACAGGTCAAATGTCTCCCACTTGGTAGATAAGACAAGTTTAGAAAATCACAAATGCCTTATTTATTCATACTCATGTGAATAATATTTGACCCGTCACAAGCATGTGATGTATATGGTCGTCCCAAATGAGAATTTTGTGTATAAAGTTTGATATGAATAAAAACTGCAGAGTATTTCATTTAATAAAAATGAAGTGCGAGAGAAATCTAATTATGTAACTCTAATGAATAAATGACAGGTTACACTTGACAAAATATTTTATATAAGAACGAGTAATATTAGATAGACGGTTCTAAATTTACAAAGTTTTGTTTATGATATACTTTTTTCATTTTTTATTTATCTTGCGATTTCTCTGTTATATACTTATATGTGAGTAGTATTTTAATAAAGTGGGAAGATAAAAAGTAAATGGAGTTAGTATTATTTAAAACTTATAAATTTTCGCTTTAGATAAGCATCTGAACTTTCACATTTTTTGAAAGTTTAGGTCTGTAACGGAAACTTATAAAATCAATTTTCGCGTAAGATAAGAATCTAAACTTTCACATTTTTTGAAAGTTTAGGTCCTTAACGGAAACTTATAAAATCAAAATTGAGGTTCTTAGCAAAAAAAATGTGAAAGTTTAGGTCCTTATCTTATAGTTCACAAATTCTTGTTTGTGACGGGCAGTATCCGTCACAAGCTTGCGACGGGTACCACTTCACCTCACAAATGACCCATTTAAGGGAAAAGGGGAAGCACATGGGAGGTGCCCCACATGTTCCCTCTACCCATTTTGTTAGAGGAAAAACCCGTCGCAAGGTCCGACCCGTCACAACGGAGACCTGCTGCTTATAGTTAACTCGATGATATTGCCTTGATATAATTTGATTCGCAAATCCTTATTTCAGACGGACCATTTTCGTCAGAAAAATAAGACGGGATTATGTTGCCACTTTTTGATAAAATGTAACCACAGCTTATATTAACTTGTTTCAATAGTGGTTACATCTAACTGTAAAGTGATTACAAAATCCCGTCTTATTTTTTGAAACCAAAATAGTTCGTCTAAGGCTGTGTTTAACGGGAGTCTCAAGCTGGTACCAACAAAAATCTGAGGCTCATATTTTTGGAGTATGACTCTCATACTGGGTTAAAGCCATGGTAACTGTTCAAAAGTCTTAGAGTGGGTCTTGGATTTCCAAGACCCATTTTGAGACTTGTGAATAGTAAAAAGGTAGTATTTTATTAATTTAGATAGGATAAATATCTAGTTAGTCAATTAAATTTTGTGAAAATTAATTTACTGAACTTATCTTCAATAGAAAAAAATCTAGGAAATACAAAAATGGGTGATGTAAAATGTCTATAAATAGCTTGTCATATTGTATTCATATTTCTCAACTCCTAAATTTTATTTAGCATATTATAAATTTTACACTTATTTATTTAAATCAGAATTTTGATATGAATTCTTTTATGAAGTGTATTTTTATGACAAGTGTATTATTAATTGTGCATTGTAGAATTCAATTTGAAATATAATTTCTTTTATTTAAGGTTTAATTTATTTAATAGTAATTATTAAAATTTATAAATAAATGTAGGTATTAAAATAAACAAATATAAAGATAAAATAAGTTAAGTGGAAAGTTGAGATGGTAAAGTCTGTAACGAGTTTAGGGATAAAGTGCATATTTTGAGTGGGTCTGAGAGTGTTTGAGTCTGAATCTGAAGAATAGAAAGTGAGTGGAAAGCTGAAGTGGCAAAGTCCGGAGTTTGAAAATGAGTTTGTGGATAAACTTAGTATAAGGAAAGACCAACTGAATTTGATTTACTTAAGCAAAAACTAATGTAATAAAATACGCGCTATTATTGCAAACAATGGGACCACGCGTAGACATCAACCAAACAATTCAAATAAGAAGCCACCATCACAAGCGACAAGGTAATGCCATCACGAACTTTGTAATAATTGGAGCCTCTAAATTATAAGTGTACCAAATTAATTGGTCATTTCATTCTTCTTAGTTATTTTATACAAATAATTTCCCCAAGATATTTAGGGTCCTTCCCAAACCTCCAATGTCTTTGTTAACCAATTGTTCTCCTCCAACACTTCACTTTAAATTGTGCTTAACATTCCTAATCACATCTTATTTTGAATAATCAATCCAATCATATAATTAACTATAATCACTCACTCCCTTTATAATACCCTCTACTTGTTCAAAAGTAACTACTAACAACTACTCAATTACATAACACTCCCTAGAGAAAACCTAATTATTCCTATACTTTTAATATTGTATGTCACATATTATGGATCAACATAATAATTTTGAATGTCAAAGCCAAACTCCTAGGGCTAGGAACATAATATTTGGCAAGTATGAGATTGGTAGGCTACTAGGCCAAGGTACATTTGCTAAGGTGTACTATGGCAAAAACATAGTAACAAGCAAAAGCGTTGCTATTAAAATCATCAGCAAAGAACAGGTGAGAAAAGCAGGGATGATGGAACAAATAGAACGTGAAATCTCGGTTATGAGATTGGTTCGTCATCCCAACGTGGTGGAGCTAAAAGAAGTTATGGCTTCTAAGGGACGAATATATTTCGTCATGGAATATGTCAAGGGTGGTGAATTATTTGCTAAGATATCGAGTGGCAATCTTAAGGAACAATTTTCACGTAAGTATTTCCAACAACTTATTAGTGCAATTGACTATTGCCATAGTCGAGGGGTATCACACCGTGATCTTAAGCCTGAAAACCTTCTCTTAGATGAAAATGAAAACCTTAAGGTCACGGATTTTGGACTTTCGGCCCTACCAGAACATTTAAGAAAAGACGGTTTGTTACATACTCAATGTGGGACACCAGCATATGTTGCACCAGA
Source organism: Heliosperma pusillum (assembly GCA_022085475.1). Classification (NCBI taxonomy): domain Eukaryota; kingdom Viridiplantae; phylum Streptophyta; class Magnoliopsida; order Caryophyllales; family Caryophyllaceae; genus Heliosperma; species Heliosperma pusillum. The sequence continues at coordinate 63,786 of JAIUZE010005188.1, forward strand.
AGTGCTTAGAAAAAAAGGTTACGATGGTTCAAAAGCCGATATTTGGTCATGTGGGGTGATACTTTATGTCCTAATGGCCGGGTATTTACCTTTTCAAGAAGATAATGTTATGAAGATGTATAGTAAGGTTTTTAAAGGAGAGTATAGTTTTCCACCATGGTTTCCTAATGAAGCTAAGAAACTTGTTTCTAAGCTTTTAGTTGTTGACCCTAACAAAAGATTATCCATTCAAGGGATCATGAGACAATCATGGTTTAGAAAAGAGTTTAAACCTTGTTTATCATTCAAAATGCCATCAAATGAATTCCTTGAACAACAAGAAAAAGTCCCTATTAAGGAAGTACCTAAAGTATCATCACCTAGATTTTACAATGCATTCGAGCTTATATCATCAATGTCATCCGGGTTTGATTTATCGAGTTTATTCGAAAGCAAAGAGAAATCCGGGTCAATGTTCACATCAAAATGCTCTGCCTCAACTATATTGTCTAAGCTTGAAGAAGTGGCTAAGAAATTGAATTTTAAAGTTAGTAGTAAGGACTTTAAGTTGAAGATACAAGGGCGGAGCGAGGGGCGAAAGGGAAAGCTGTCAGTGACGGCTGACGTGTCCGAGGTAGCGGCCGAGGTGGCGGTTGTGGAGTTCTCCAAGAGTTCAGGGGATACACTTGAGTACGTCAAGTTTTGTGAAGAAGATGTGAGGCCTGCCCTTAAGGATATTGTGTGGAGTTGGCAAGGGGAGAACGATTGTCGACTTAACTCTAATGTCGACCCTAATTACTAGGAAATACGGAGTACTTCGTAGTATACTACTAGGACCGAGGGAGTATGTAAATATGTTCACAATTTTCGACTTTGTCATTCGCCGTGTCCGTTTCTTGTTTCTGTAAAATTAATGGACCGCTGAGATAAATGTTATGTTGCGTGAACTCTTTTCTGAATAAAAATAATAGTTTTCAGTATATTGGTTATTGAAATTCTTAATAAAAACAATAGAATTAGTTGAACATTTCATGGTTAATTATTGGTTCACACAATTATATTATGGCATTTTGTATATATCGATCGTATCTTTTAAGTCTATTCTAAACAACTTAGTGGTAGGTTCTTGTATGTTTAAATGCATGTATGTTGATGCTTTGGGCCCTTCACTTAGGAGTTGTTTGGTTGCCATCTTAATTCATGAGAATTAGAAATTTCCATGAATTGATAAAATTGGATGTTGTTTGGTTGCCCAATTCATGGGAAATAGAACTTCCCAAGGAAGTCTAATTCCTACATAATGTAGGAAGTCACTTACCTAGCGCCCAAAGGTAAGTGCAACTTCCCACATGAATTCACTTCCCACTGCACATGGCAACCAAACAATTTTATGCAACTCACATGAATTGCAACTTCATGTGAATTCCATCTTCCCGGGAATTCCATCTTCCCATGTTCAACCAAACAACCCCTTAATTAACAACAAAAAAGCTAAGGTTGTTGTGATCACTTAAAATTAAAATAAGACTTAAATAAACAATAATCTTGTACGGAATAATTGTTATGGCCAGCTGTGGTGGTGTACGCAAATAATTTTTATTATTTATGGGTCACCAATAAAATTATTGCACCAAAGTATAAATCATTAAACATTTCTTGTTGCTCTATAATTTGGTAAAATATATGCATTATTACGCGCCTTGAGTTCGAATATACGTAAGGCATAGTAACCTCTTGAACTTAATTAATGGCCATATTTAATACTGTTTTTTTTTTTACATATTACATATATGTATTTCGTACTACAAAGGAAAAAGTAGTTATGAAAGCAATGATGTATATAATACATGCATTTCTTTCCCAAATAGCGGGAGAACGAAAGGGTGGGCTACTGGGCTCGTGTCAAGTTTGAATAGGTATGATGTATGAGGGTGGTTCAAGAAATTAATTCCTACTCAGACCTTATTTGTCGAGTCTAAAAGATCAAAGTACTGTTCTGTTGATTTCTATAATCGAAAATTTTAAATTCTATATTCATTGCACCAAATTATAATTTATTAACCATTTGTTGATGATCTATAATTTGCGAAAAATTATGCATCATTACGCATCGTGGGCCTGAGTATACGAAAGGTTCTTTAACTTGTCAATTGTCATATGTAATACTTCTATATACTCCGGAGTCCGTACTTCACGGAAAAAAAGGAGTAATAAAAGCGAGGGTGTATGTACACTAATACACACATTTCTTTCCATAAATAGATGATATGTGAATCATCTCAACCAAAACCTTAAGGTGGTTGGGACTCATATATTATAGTTATATTATATTCTGTTCTCTCACTTGAATGTCTATTGCGCTTGAAGAGTGGTTAGCGCACAGGCCCCTCATACCATGTGCTGAGTTTTCCACTTTGTGAGTTTACCATGATAGATCGATGAATCATCTCAACTAAAACTTTAAGGTGATGATGGTTGAGACTCATCATATATTATAGTTATAATCTATTAATAGAGGGAGAAAGGGTGAGCTCGTTTTCAAGATTGAATAGTACGAGGATGGTTCGAGAAATTAATTCCGACTCAGATTTTTATATGTCATCTAAAAGATCAAATTACCGTTGATTTCTAAAATCAAAAATTCATAATTCATAATTGAGAATTGTTGGATTCATTAATTCAATCAAGTATACAGAGTATATCAATATAAATATCAAAGAAACTAATAATAAAATTTGCAGTTATATTCAGACAAACATTCTCTATTATGAGACGTACAAAGCTCCAACGCAACATCTACATACGATTATGTCGTACTCATCTAGAGTTTTAGACAACGTCCTAGGACACCCCCGAATCGACTTCGAATCTCTATCAAAACTATGGAGCAAGTTCCGGTTGTATACATTATATTACATAAGACATCCCAATCCATTAGAGATGCAAGACGACGATACCACTAGAAAGCGACGACTTGTTATTAATGTATAGGTAAACTAGTACACCGTAACTAAGTAAGTAGTGTGACCCTAATCCAAATTGACACCGTAAACTAGTACACCGTAAAGTCGTAAACTAGTACACCATAACTAAGTAACAGAAATACTTGTCTTTAGTAAAGAAATAATAGCCATCCAAATTGACAGGAACAAAATAATTGACTACCATGTGACCCTAATCAAATGGGATACTGCCACTTGTTACCGTTGGACCTTACTAGATCTTCTTATGGGACAAGTTATGTTTAAAGCATCGTGTGATAGAGATACAATGCCAAAGATAGAGGAAATTGACTATCAGTTTTTGGAGACGTTTAAGCTGTTTCAATTTTATTGGAGCCACGTAATTTCTGCATGTCAAATTTGGAATATCCACATGTCTCCCACCTGACGGGTTATATCTATCACATGCTCGCAACACGACTCAAATACTTTACATGTATGTGGATAAAATAAAACAGAATGTTACTCCCTCCATTCAACTTCACACTACGTATATCTTTTTTGGACACTATTCAAAAGTAAGTAGAATCTTTCAATTCCTGTCTTAAATATAAAAGTACATATATTCATGTGTGATCTTGTTTGATTCGTCTTTAAGAGTACATTAAAAATATTTAATTCGTATATTTTTTGCAAATACGTAGTTAACTATATTTACGACGCAAAACACGCGTTGACAAACGTGAAAAAGCAAATGAGTAGTGTGGAGTTGAATGGAGGGAGTACTTCCTAAATACTTTGCTTTCATCTACGTTTTTATTTATATATATATATATCAATTTGGACGATCTAGGGGAATAATTTTTCACTTATGTTTTCGTTTAGGCGTAACATGTCCGATCATGGGAGTATGGTTGTTGGTTTTCAAGTCATTTAAAAATCACCACTCTTGTTTATCTTACCTAGTTTTAAAATACGATAAGTTTTTACTATGATTTTGATTTTGAATTAATTTTAAATCACACATAAAAGTAGGATTTTGTGTCTTAAATAGTTTAATTTCGTTCAGTGTTTAACATACACTCAACACTCATAACGAGTATCCCTACTTAGCTTAAACCACGTACATAGTTGCGATAGAAATTATGTTGCACCCAAGTACAAAAGGGGTCGCATGTTGGCGAAAAATATTTGCTCCCGTATATGTAAAATTTGATACCGTTGAAGTTTACTAAGTAAAATACTCCCTCCGTTCCGGTCATTTGTTAATCCTTTTCATTTTAGGATGTCTATAATTATAGCATTGTACAAATTTATACGGAGTACTATACTATGTCAGACACCTTACTAAATTTTGTAAAAAAAATTATGTTATGAATCTACTGCTCAAATTTTCTAGCAAAATGTGTATCGACAAATGTGTAAAATAAATGGACATATTTGGACGTAAAAGAAGGGAATAGTATAAGCTAAGCAACGAAATTTGAAGGCATTTTCATTTAGAAACAGAAACGTAAGCAATGGGCCAACTGAGAAATGAGATAACTTGAAGAGAAAGACATCAACCATTAAACAAAATTGATGGACATCAAGTACGATTGTAAAAGTTTGTGGCCGACCTCCTAAGTCCTAAGTCTTGCCTCTTTATTATTATTATTATTATGAGAGTCAAGTCAACCATGAATATACTAATTAGCATTGCAAAATTGCATTGCATTCGTCTCGATTATTTGTCTATTTATTTTATTTTAACGTGTCTTACTCGTTTGTGTAGCTTTTTATACCGGGAGGACTTTTATGGCAAATTCAATCATTCAATTGTGTTATTGTCGACTTGTTATCTATTAATTACATCACAAATGATTTTCTCTTCTCTCCTTAATATCTCCTTGATATCTATGACTAAAGTAAATGTAAAATTTCGTTTTAAGGAAAAAAAAAAACTCTTACCCTGTTATAATATGTAGGAAATATAATGGTAAAAAGGTGTGTTTTTCTCATTAACCGACAAGAGTATATATACATGAATATGTAGGAGTTATACAATAGGAATGTAAAGAGTTGAGTCTAGAATATTCCTACATTATGGACATCCATAATAATATATTTCATAACACTCCCCATTGGATGTCCATTCCTGAAGACATGCCTCGTTAAAAACCTTACTAGAAAAACCCTATGGGAAAAACACTAGAAAGGAAAAGAGTACATTAGTCTTCAAACACGCATAATAAGTTGCCTCGTTAAAACCTTTCAATGGAAAACCCAACGGGACAAAACCATGGATAAGGAAAAAGAGTACAACACGTGCTACTCCCCCTGATCATTACATAAATCAATATATCTTGAAATAATTCCTGCTTTGATATAACTTCTCGATCTTTGATGTAACTTCTCGATCGTTGGATATAATCCATCGTTGTTGATAAACTTGATATTTTTCAATCAATAGAAATCCTTGGTAATTTCAATATATTATTTCTTCAAAACTCGCAATCTGGATATAGATATTCATGATGACTTTCGAGCCTTCATCTCAAATATTATAGTCACACTTGTAATATAAATTCTTCTCAAATAATGACATAATATTATATGTCTAGAATAATTGTCATTTTAACAATCATGATGATCATGACTATAGCGTATTAACGTGCCAAAATGCTACCTCATTAAAAATCTTGCTAGGAAAAACCCATTGGGATAAAAACCTAGACGAAGGGAAAAGGAGTGTAGCTATCATTCCCAAATCCATTCTCTTCCGGAGAATCAATTCGTTTATTAACAAAAATTATTTGAAAAATAATTTATCTTTCTCGTCAAATCATCTTACTACATATTTAGAATAAAATATATATAAAGTATATAATCACGTAAATTCTCATAGATGCTCAAACTTCAGGTTGAGAAAATATTTACTTATTTCGCATAAGCTCTTCAAAAGCATTGATGTTGAATATCTGCAATCACCGCGTAGAGGTTCATAAATTTAATGATAAGTGTTTTAGAAACTCAATTGATCAACCACACTATCAATTTTATATAATTTATAATACGCTCCTTCGAGGAGTTCTCATTTATGTGGGTATAATATATCCACTTATTCATTTAAACTTAAAGGAATAAAATACAAACCATGTGCATGTATATGATGTATATATACCTACGTTATACCTACGTTCAAAATTACTTGTTATATAATAATGCAATGATGTAATTAATATAAAGATAATATGTAAATGATTAATTTACTTTCTGTATGCACAAATGATGACTCGATAATGCAAATTGTACAGTGTCCTTTTCAGTATTCATGTTCATGACATGAATGAACTTCAGGTCCATGATCAACTTCAGGTTTATGAGCTCATTTTTTATCATTAATTGTGTCGACAATTGCAATGGACTTTCTTTTTTAGATACAAGATCCCCATTATATAGTCCATTAAATTTCGCGCGGAAAATGTATCGGTTCCATAACTATATCAATATAGTTTCTTTGTTTCTTGGTATTAATAGTATTGTTCAATTAAGTTTTAAGGATATGTATCCACCTTCCAACTTGTTATTTTACAATTTTTGAGGATTCATAGAAACGATTGGTCTTTCTTGTTACGGGTCACAAATTGTGACGACAAAATGTGACAAATTTGTGATAAAAAGTAACAATCCATAAAATACTACTCCGTATTTATCAGATAATAATTACATTTTATAATAAAGATTAATTTCTTGTTACATTTTGTAACGCCTCATAAGTGAGAATTTGTGCCGAAGAAGAGTGGAATTTAGTTTTTGTAAACCATTTGTGGTGGAAGGCAACATCTATTTTAATTAGTTTGGGCCAAGACTCAACTAAAACTCGTGAGAGACTACTCCATAGCCCAGATGATGAAGTCCGAATGACCGACCCAGTATTTCTACAACCCAAAGGAATAAATCAATAATTCGAGGAGATTGAGTTCATCGTCTACTTTTTTATATGGTTCTTTATAAGATATCTTATGCTATACGTTTAGGATTTATACTTTATAAAATTTATAATAGAGTAATTCTTATTATTGATAATAATATTGTGTTATTCTGAATACATAATATGTACTCATATTTATAGTATGAGTAATCTACCTAAACTAGGATACCAAATAATACCAAATATATCTTATTAATATTCTATCCTAATATTTATTAAATCTTATCTTAATACTATCTCATATGACTCCATATGATATCTTATTCCCTAATACCCTCCCTCAAACTTATGGTAATTTGACTAAATTTCCATGAGTTTGAAAATACAATAATTAATAAGAGAAAAAAAAATGTTAACTTTTCCTTGTCTTCATAATCTTCTTCTTCATCTATGCGTATATTTGTTCTCGAGGCATTTGTTCATCTATCAAAGCATTTTTTTACAGAATTTGGAGGCTAAAACACTGTTGTAAACAAGCTGATTTGTTCTCGAGCTCAGATCAACCTGAAATTGTGGTTACAAACTCGCTTGCAAGCTTACAAGAATATAAACTCACCTGCAAGTTTTTCACATTGTTGGAGAAAGACATTGTATCACTTTATAACTAAGAGCATCTGCAAAGGTGAGCCTCCCCATATTGTCTCTTTCCTTTTTTTATTCGTCTACCACATTTTACACTTACTTTTTCATTTACCCTCCCCAATTCATATCTATATCTATGCAACAATGGGGTTCATCAACTCACACCCAAAAATTTGGGAACCTCCCCAAATGCTCTACAATTTGCCTTACTTTTTCTTTGGGAACCTCCCCTAAAATTAGTGGAGTCTCAAATATTGGGGAGGTGTGTGCAATAGTGAGCTGAGGTTGCTCATTTGATGAGGAAGGGTGCATATGGGGAGGTGATTTTCCACCTTTGCGGATACTCTAAGGGAACTACTCCTCTTATTGCCAATTTGTTTACAATAAGTCTTGCTTAAGACGAGCAATAATCGTTTTAAGCTTAAGACAGGGCAAATACTAATAAAAACAATTTTTTTTGATATTTTCTAGGCAACAGGTGGAGTGATTTGTTATTTATATGACCCGTCTTAAGCTTATCATGGATGGTGCCCGTCTGACATAAGAATTTGTCTTGGTTTTATGATTGAATCTCTCTTGTGCTGTCTAGTGGTACGTTTCTCCTCCATTTGGGTGTGCCAGACCCGTTTGCTTGTTCTAACAAGGTATCAGAGCCCAAGTGACCAAGGGGGCTACTCCTCATATTGCCAATTTATTTTAGAATGGAACCTTCATTGTGTTGTCGAGTGCTCCGCCTCTCCTTCGTTTGGATAAGGCCCGACCCGTTTGCTCGTTCTAACAGCTCGAGTTTGGCTCGGTAAAGTTCGATCGGATGTGGCTCGAGCTCGAATCAAGTTCGTCTTGTATACATTTGATTATATTTTAACCTTTTTAAATATAATTAAAAATATTTTATTTTAGAAACAAACATAAATACTATTATGACTACCACGATATAATTATACTCCCTTCATTCCAATTGTTTGTTCACGTATATTTTTATTATTTGTTCACTATATTTTAAAAAGTAAACAAATGGTTGAAACGAAAGGAGAAATAATATACTTAAATAATATAAATGCGAGCTCAAACTAGCTTTAAATTCGAACCTTGTTGAGCTTCAGATCAAAATAAATTTGGTTGAGCTCAACCCGTGAAGATTGTAAATTTGTAATGACATGAGCCATGACAATCTTTAATGAAGCAATGAATAGGTGAAAGCAAAAAATATACTTTGCTAAGATGATAGTCCCTTTGCAGCTGCTCTTTTCATTTTTTTTTGATGACTTACAAGCTAGATGCGACCTACCTCATTTAAATACTAGGAATGCACACAACCTTGAATGATTTTCATATAAGAAGAAGACAAAATAGGGCTTCTATGTAGAGCTCATATATGACATGTAATACTACTCAGGATCACAACATATTTGCGTGTGGGGCTGCTGCTAGTACAATTCTCATGCGCACCTTCATAATGAGAGTGGGATGAAGTCATCACTTCTATCTCCCTCAAGAGCCTCTGATGTTAAGTTATAGACATTGGTTTGGTAAGCACATCAGCCACTTGATTGTGGGATGAAACATAAAATTTAGTCACTGGTTACGACAAATTCAGTTAAAATACTAATGGTATAGTATTTCTTTTGAGAAATAAGCAGGCCTTAGATTTGTGTGAAATCTTTAGTCCTAGAGAGTAGGACAGTGGTCCCAAGTCCTTGATGTGAAATTCAGGATTTACCCTTGATTTTAAAATGAGTATCTCCTTTTGATCATTCCCTGGATAGTAGTAGAAAGCTTGGAAAATCACTGCGTAGGGACCTGTTTCAAGCCATATATACAAAGATTTATTAAGTCTAAAAAAAAAAAACTGGGCTAAGAAAAACGCAGCCGTTGAAAAATAACACGGTTTGCTTGACGACTGGAAGAGAGGCCAGAAAGCCCCCCAGTCTGATTTAAGTGGGCTCACATGTGAGGGGGAGTGTGAAGAAACCCGATTTCCCACATGTGAGTGTAATCCCACATTGATAAAAGAGGGGAGAGTTTACCACCTTATAAGGCAATGGGCTACTCCCTCTATTGCCAATTGGTTTTAGAGTGGAACCCCATTGGGTTTATAAAGTGAACTCTCTCTCCTCAGTACGGGTTGGACCCAGGCCCGATTGTAAAATTTAACATGGTATCAGAGCCCATGGTAAAAAGAAACCAATTGGCAATAGGAGGAGTAGCCCACTTGGTTATAAAGTGATAACATCTCTCTTTCTCCAACAATGTGGGACAACTCACATGTGGGTTTTATATTCCAACACGCCCCCTCACATGTGAGGTCCCATCGAAACCCAGGGCGAAACCATGGGAGCACACCGATGTGGGAATTAACAAATCCTCAAAGAGGCCCTCCACAGGTGGCATAATTTGGGCCCAGTTTAAATTTGAAACCCAGGACGAAACCTTGGGCTCTGATACCATGTTAGAATATGCAAACGGGTCGGGCCACACCCAAACGGAGGAGAGACGGTCCACTTTACAACACAAGGGAGGTTCCATCCTAAAACCAATTGGCAATAGGAGGAGTAGCCCACTTGGTTATAAAGTGATAACATCTCTCTTTCTTTCTCCAACAATGTGTTTTCTCCAACAATGTGGACAACTCACATGTGGGTTTTATATTCCAACAGTCATGCACACCTTAGAATTGGAGGGTTGCAGTCGACATGACTGTCCAACAGAAATTCTGTCTCCAATAGTTTGATAGCCTAAGGGTAATTGCATGTAGATCTGCTCTTTTAGCTCACCATGCAAGAAGACATTACTAACATCCATTTGGCATGTTTGACAGCCCTTCATATCAATGATTGCAAATAATGACCTTATTGTGGTCATCTTGGCAACTGGTGCAAAAGTGTCAGTGTAGTCTAACCCAACTCTTTGTCTGCAAATTTGGATGTCAAGCCTAGCTTTGTGTCTGTATAATGTGCCATCAGATTTAAACTTCATTTATATGGCCTTTCGGCCAACTGGTAAGTCAGAGACTTCTCATGTGTCATTGAGCTCTATAGGCTGTAACTCTTCATTCATACCTGAAACCCATTCACCGAGCTGGACAGCCTCTCTGAAATGCAGTGGTTCAGTCATTCTAGTAATTTGTGTACCATATTGACAAAGGATTTCTGGACTCCTGCATTTGCAATATGAGTTACTCTAGCAGCAGTATTCTTGGAATTTCCTCCTTTGTTGTTCATAACAAATCCTTCGGCAAGGCAAGAGTTCTCTTCTCTCGAGCATGTCTGCTTAGAGTAGGAGAAATGCTCATGCTTCATGTGAGAATTGTACTAGTAGTAGCCTCACACCCAAATATGTTGTGAATTTGGGGTAGTATTACTTGTCGTATATGAGTTGTATTTAGGAACCTTGTTTTGTCTTCTTCTTACATGAAAATGACACTAAGGTTGTGTGCATTCCTAGTATGTAAAAACGGTAAGTCACATCTTGTAAGTCATCACAAAAATATATGAAAAGAGTAGACGCAAAGGGATTGTCATCTTAGTAGTAAAGTATACTCTTTGCTTTTACCTTATTCATTGCTTCATTAAAGAGTGTCATGGCTCATGTAATTAAAATCTTCGTGGTATAAGAGACATGGGCTCTTGATAGTCATTAAAGCTTTTAATTTCTTTACTCGTAAGTTTATGCTCTACTTATATGTCTCTCTTTCTCTGTGTCAGTTTACTGTAGTAGTAAACTTGTGACTTATTTTAAGTAGATCTGAGTTTATTATCGAAAAAGGTGTAATCTTTTTCTATCATGATGCCTGATAATGAGATACCAACTGCAATAAACATGACTGGTCCTCTGAGGAAACTCAAACTCTTAAGATAATTCCTGAGCTTCCAGGGGGTAGATAATTACAATCCTTGGAAACGCCAAATAGAATTGGGTTTGTCTACAAAAAGAATGTTGGGTTATGTGACTGGTAGTGTGGCAAGACCTGCTACAAATGCTTCTTAACAAAAAGCCCGGGCTGTGTTAAACAACCTGGTAATCTGATCTCGTGGATATTGAAGAATGTGAGTGAGAGGATTAAGAAAGTTGAAGCTCAACGAAAAGTGCTATGAAATAGAACAAAATGGTGAAAGTTTTGAGGAGTACTACACTCAACTTCAAGTTGTCTGGGATGAGCTTGAAAATATGAACAATTATCTATCCTCTTGTTACCCAACTCACCTTTCAGATAAATAAAGCCTACTTGACAGTTGTGGACAAGCAAACTAAAGAAATGAGACTCTTTCAGTTCTTGAATGGTCTAGACAAGGCCTGTGGAGTTATTATGAGCAACATCTCTCAGTTCTATTTTGGGCAGCGCTTGGTTTTGAGCCTATTCTAGGTTTCTCTATTACGTCTTAGAGCTCACCCCCGCAGTTATGAATATGCTCAGATAAAAAACAAATCTTAAATCTCATTACAAAATATGCTAAGATGATGCTAAAACCACGTGAAAATTCAGGTAGTTGCTCATTAAAAGTACAAATAGATGTACACAATAATTACCCTTTTAATTAAGTAACAAGCTTTAGAAATCCATAATAAAAGAAAAATACAACTAGGATTGAATACGGATAGCATCCTCATGATGTTGTGGAGGAATAAGGAGATGTCCCTTATCTTGAAGGCATTTCACCGTGTCATATAGACATTGCTTCACTGGTGTAAACTCTAATCCCAACTCCTTAAGCTTTTCATTTGAGAACTTGTATGCTTTTGCTCTTGGATTTACTTCATCTGAGCACCTATAATTATTACAATTTATTATTATATGGTTAAAACATAATTACTCAATGATACTTACAAATTTTCAGTTTTTTTTAAAGAACTTTGTTCTTAATATCAAACCGAGTTTGTTCATTTAAGAACAAGATTTTTTAATAATGGAACAAATTCTATTTTAGAGGTTTCTTTTAGCGACTCTAATGCTAAAAACCTCCATTATTATTGGTCTAAGTCACTTATTAGTCATTTGAAGTTCGGATAATTAACATGTAATGTATCTCTGAAGTCATCATATTATTAGAAATATTACTAACAACTATTGATACTACTATCCTTAAACAATTTACTACAAAAGTGAATAGTAAAACAATAGTTACTATTTGCTCGGGGAAAACAATTAAATAGTATCAAAGTACTATTATTGATAACACATCATCAAAAAAAATATTTAGTAGTGAAGCATTAAAAATAATTTTTCGACTTTACCAAGTTGGTTCATCACTATCCTAAAAAAATATACAGTAATGAAGCATTAAAAATAATTTATCGACTTTATCAAGGTGGTTCATCACTATCCTCACTTTTTTTAGGTGGACTGATGACAACAAATGATATTTCTACCTATTTTCCCCGAACAAATTATAAAAGACCTTTCACGGTAAGATGTTCTTTTTATTGGTTAAACCACTTACGTATTTATCAATACCAATAATATTATCCCAGTGTCTTAATGGCTCCCGTAAATTACGGGGTAAGGGGAATCACATGTATATAGCCTCATCCTTGTGTTAGTAACACAAAAAGACTATTTCAGTACCCAAGATCAAAAGATTAAAAATTTGTGTCAAGAACAGCATCGGAGGACCGCTACTTCACAAGAGAAAGAAGCACATCAATTTAGAAAGTCATTTTAATTTATTTCATCATAATCCGGAACCATAGAGTAATGACTATTTGGGTCCACTTACGATTATTTATCACTATCAATAAAAGTGTGTTTTTGTATGTAAAATGATTGTCTTAACACTGTAAAATGACCTTATACAATAATTACTAATTTCCACACTTATTTTTCATCTTTTCTATTAAAAAAATCAAAATGATTAATTAGTCCCAAGTCACAAGAAAAAAAAAGGGCATGCATGCACAAAATGGATATAGTTTCTTTTGTGTTATTAATTCCTTTATTAGTGCATGAACATTGAACAAGATAGGACCAATAAGCTTCATTAAATCATAAAGGGGACAAAAAGGATAAAAGATAAGATCCATGGACTTAAGTGACCCATTAATCCAATCCTCAAATATGACCCAATATGGGCCTTTATGCAACTACTAATTGTATTTTATGGGCTGACACATGGGCCCACCATGGAAAAGATATAACGGGTGCATGTTCCTTATAATCTTATATAGTGCTCGCTTTTAGTAGTAGTTGTCATATTATAGTGGATTCCTCTAGTCATCTTATATTACAATTGGGAGATAATTAAATACCGTAAGTCTGGCTTAAAGCGGTTATTTTGCTCATAGTATATGCAAATATTCGAGCCATCTCAGTGATGCCTAAGATGTATTTTAGATAGTCTTATTTGCAAGGCCTACACGACCACGACCACGACCACGACCACGACTATTAATAAGATTTTAAAAAGAAAGAGTGCAAGGAAAGTAGGTTGATATGGAGGTATGGACTATGACCACTATGGTAGGTGGAGGACAATAAGCAAATTAGCCTGATAAAAACAAAAGTGGTAGTAGGTAAAGACTACACACTACTTGTTCATTCTCACTTTTCTCATCATCTATTATTCATCTCATTCTTCCACCAACATTCATCTTTCATTATTGTCCAAACATAAGGATTGTTGTAGGACACCCCTTTACCTACCTTTTTTTTTTAAAGTTGAGTCACTATGACACTATGCAAACGCAATCCATATTTCATGCAACTATATAATATGTCTACTCAAAAGTTTTATTACTAATAACACATAAATGTCTTTATTGTTAATTCGCGCTTTAGTGGGCCTAGTAAATTCGCTACTAATTTATATGGAGTAGATATCATCTGAAAGTGCTTAAACCGATGTTAATCTAAAACAAGTTACTTAGACATTAGAGAGAAAATTTACCGAAATTTCCGACATGTAATGCTTAGACTCTTGGAATTTGAACGACCATATCTCACAATATATAAGGCGGTTTTTTAAAAGATAATTTCAATTAAAAAAAAGGGCATGAAATGTACGAGTAAGAAATAGGAACATACTTGGTAGGAACGGGGTACTCAGGGAAGAACTTGGCCAAAATCTCGCAAACTTCACCACGATGAAGCACACTTTCGGCACAAAGAAACCGTCCATTGGCCGACGGATTCTCAAACACTAAAATATGGGCCAAAGCCACATCCCTAACATCCACATATGCTTGAATTGAATTTGCATATGTCTTAGTTGACCCGGTCAAGTATTTGAGGATATGAATTATGCTTGCATTCAGACTTGGTTGTAGGAGCGGACCCAAAACTAACACCGGGTTAACCACCACTAGGTCCACCTCTAGCTCTTTCGCCGTCTCCCATGCCACTTGCTCCGCCACTGTCTTTCCGTAACAATACCAATTCTGTATCAATCCAAACGTTATCAATGTTATAATGTCTAATTGACAAATGTACTACGTCCGAACAATATTGAATAATCATACTTAGAGCGCGATGAAGAAGTTAACGTTGTTTTACGTTATTATCACTAGGCTTTATGTAAAAAAGTTTCGTTTTGTGTAGGATCATCTTATGGTACAAGTCTAGACTCTAGACCTGGCAAAATGGGTCAATCAGGTCAGATATGGGTTAGTTTATTTTGGGTTTGACATATATTTCGAAACGGGTCGATCGGTTCGGCTTATTTTGGGTTTTGGGTCAATTTCGAGTGACCTGTTATCGGGTCAATTTCGGGTATTAATCATTTTGGGTCAGGTCGCTTTCGGATTAATGGCTAAAGCACTTTTGGGCCATTTTGGGTCACTTTAAGTCATTTTGAACCGGGTCAGTTATGGGTCGGTCTTTTCACATTGGGTCTTCTCATGCAGGTCAACATTGGGTCAACTAAGATTCATGCCGCAAGTTGGGTCAATTCGGATTTCGGTGATATTCAGGTCTAGGGGTGCTAACGAGCCGAGCCGAGCCCGAGCTTGGCCTTGCTCGGCTTGTGCTCAAGAATCAAATATATAAAATATGTAAAAAATGTTGGTAAATAAATTAGAAATTTGATATATGTGATACAAATATATAATAATGATAAAATATTTTTATAAAATATGAGGAAAATCTTCTCTAATCACACAAATTCGAGCTGCTCGCGAGCTTTTCGAGCCGAGCCGGTGTTTGCTCGGCTTGACTCGTTAAGCTCTCGAGCCGAGCCCGAGCCTGAGCCGAACTCACACGAGCCGAGCTTTGACCGAGCTTTGACCGAGCCGATCTCAAGTTGCTCGCGAGCTGTCTCGTCTCATTATCACCCCTATTCAGGTCTAATAATTTTGGGTCACTTTCAAATTTTGGATTAGTCTTTTTTAAATAAGGTTATTCGGTCTAGGTCCGTCATATGAATACTGACTACTGAGTACTCCCTAGTAATTACGACAATCAAAGTCGTCATTGTACAAACTTGAATTGGAAAATACATTCCTACATACGGAGTAGTACATACACATTTATTTTATATTTGAATTGGACACAAACTATAATTAGAGGCAACTTGCCTAGCTCAACTAATTTGGGGAAACTGAATTTTGACGCAAATAGTCAAAGAGCTTGAGAACAACCATTGAAAAATCATCCCGCATTTGCAATTTGTTAATCACAAATTATTCTTTTTAAAAACAGGATATATCCGTCTTCAATAAAGACGGATTAGATCCCGTCTCACAAGAATGCAAGTGAAAAGATAAGAAGGGATTCATTAAATTCATCACTTGTCCTCCCACTTGCATCCTTATAAAAGAGAATTGGACGTAGTTTTATTAAAGACGGATATACCGTATTCAATTTGTTAATTACCCGGCAAAACTTACTAAAATATTGCATGAACCATGCATGTTCAGTCAGTGTCACTTGAGCACTAGTAATATTCATAAGGAGCATAACATACACGACTAAGTCATACGCGTATTGCAACTTTGTGCCATAAAACATGGAATGTTCATCACAAATAAGACTTGAGTGGGCATCTTTGTCCTCTTATTAAAGGTTAAAATGTGTTTTATTACTCTCTCAAATGCAATTATCATAATCTTTTACTTTAATTTAACTTGTATAGTCTCTTAGACAATCCATTAACTTAATTTCTCCTATTTATATTCATAATTTTACTATTAATTATCAAAATATTTATTTACTAATTGAAAGACTTTGTTACAATGAATAATGTATGTAAATATCTTGTCATCAAATTTTACTTTGTATTATTTTCGTACTTATTTATATATAGTGAAAGTTATTAAACTTGACCTCAAAGTTAAACTAGGAAGATAATAGTGGGGTGGAAGGAGTATTTGATAGATAGATATAGATATCATAATATGAGTATATTTACATTGAATTTAGTACATCATAACAAAAGAGTTCAATTCCAAGTAGTTAACAGAAAATTGCAACCTAAAAATCTAAAGAATTTTAACATAGTTATTCGAGTTTATTCGAAGTCTTATATAGTAATTCTATCTTGAAGGATAAATAATCACATCAAATTTTAGGCAACTTTTTTTTTTTTTTTTGGTACGTGGCAATTTTATTATGTGCTAATTGGACTAACATATTACGAAGTAGTATCAAAGACAACATATATACCTAATTAGTTACAAGAAATTACTTTAATTTATTGAGGTAGGTAGAAACATATTATCAAAAATAATAGGTAAGATAAACATGCAAACCGGCCTTGGTGTTCTTGCAAAAGTCAAGATCACTCCAACAACTCTCATCCACAACCTTGTCAGGGCTCCGATTAGGGTCCATGTAAACCGCTCCAATTGATGAAGTGAATATCACACGTCTCACTTTTGCTTCTGCCGCTGCTATTATCACATTCTTTGTACCATTTACTGCTGGCTCCACCATTTGTTCCTTTTTTATTTATATAATATAACCAAATTAAATAACATAAGTCATATTCAACATCATTCCATAATATAATCTTTTTAAGGATTACGCATAGATATCATACGTCGTCTACGTAGTTCTTTTATAATAATACTCGTATCTATAAAAGTATAAAACATACACATACTAGCATATAATTTTCATTTAATTTCCCATTTCCTAAACAAGATAAGTCACTCTCGTATTAATAATGTATTATACTTTCATAGTTTAGGCAGCACTTCGACACGTGATGACAATGATGTATAGACCTAACTCCCTAAAGATAATATTAAGGGATCATTTGATGGCCTAAAATTAGGTTCATGCTACTTTAATTTACTGATTTATTACCAACAAAGAATCTGGTCCTAGCTTGATTAAGTGTTTTGCTACCATACGAATATGAGATGCTTGAGGCATAAATGTAGTTTCAAGAAAAAGGGAATATAATAAAAAAAAATTATCAATGATATATTAGCTATTTGTGACGGTTTTGAGTTAATTTCTTGGTCATTTGTAGGAAGACAAGCTAATAGTGTAGCACACGAATTTGCTCATTTAGCTATTCAGCAGGATAGTACGTAGTCAGGTATAGGTCGATGTTTTGCCTCGATGCGTCAACAAGGTTTTAATTGTTGATATTGATAATATGATTTAAACCAATATTTGGATTTCAAAAAAAAAAGGAATATAATCTATATGCGCGTAGATACCCACAAGGGTGTGGTCTAGCTAGATTGGTTAAAATTTGAGTGAAATTTTCGAGAGTCTCAGATTCAAGCTTCACAAGAGTAATCTTGTTGAGTATATATGACCTGAGACTATGCCTAATAGATTTTGAGTTTGTTAGCCTCGAGCAGCTTACCTAGTATGCAAGATTTGCAAGCTATTGCGTATACCCGAGGGTTTACGTAATGCGCATCAAAGATAACGACTGCAATGCGGATTTCATCGTGACCACAAAATATATATACTCGTATAATATAGTACAATAAATATAAATATATATTATGACAGAGACTGACTTGTCCAATTTTTTCGATTCCAACATACCAAAATGACTTTTCTAAAGGCTTTATTGAACCAAACATAGTGAGTTTACTTGATCTTATCTTCGTGTCTCATCTTGTATCATATTCGACACATAATTCTTGATTATAGAAACAATCCTAGCTACGTGTAAATTACAATTCTAGATTATGGATGACGTGTCTAATTATGATACGAGAGACAAGATAAAACACAAAAGTGAAAAAGATATGTTTTGCTCTAGATATAGAAAAATTCTTGTATCCTTCCGGAGGGTGGTATTTCTTACCATCTACAAAAAGGAGAAATTAAACGGAAAATTATAATAGCTTATGTGTTAAAATAACTTTACTTCCAAAGGACACAAGAATTTCTCCTAATATAATATCATGTCTTAACTCGTGGGGCTTTAAGGATATAAAATAATCACACAAATTTAATTAACATAAATTTAATGGTAAAAGTTAATAAGAATGAACATACAGGATCATCAGTAACAGGAGAAGCAGTGTGAAAAACAGCATGACAAGCAGTAATAGCAGCTTTTAAACTCTCAAAATCCTGAAGATCAGCTTTGCACAATATCAGCCTTTCTTTTGCTCCTTCCATTTCCCTTAAATGTCCATTCTTAGGGTCATCTACATTATTAATAACCACATAAAACATTTATTTGGCATCCAAGGAAAAGTCGACTATTTATTTAGACAAAAAAAACACATATATATCAACAAAATATCATCAACAATTCACTAATTAATATCAGCGTGTCTTTCGATCATTTATTTATCTTTATCTCGACACAAAAACAGATATATTTGCTACCGTACTTATTTTACGAATATGTCAAAGCCTATTTTATAAAATCGATAGAAACAATTAAATGTTTTTCTATAAGAAAAAAACATAAGAAGGTTGATTACATATTTCAATTTCCTAATATAAATATATCATTTAGTTTTTATTTTAATTATTTTCATTTTAATAGACACATATTAGAAAAACCCTATTATTATTAGTATGACGATATACTATCATGGCAATTGGCCCAAGAAAATATTAAATTAGGTTGCTAATCTTTGAAGTAGTGAGTATGATTGATAATTAAATAAGCTCGTAACGCCGTAAAACCATGTTATAAATATTGATACTTTACCGACCATATAACTTTGCATAAAACTTAGAATATAATCATAAGGATTATGTACTTCCTTTATTCCTTATTATAGGTCGTGTTAGATTATTTCACAAGAACTAAAAATGTAATGAAAAATGTATTATATGTCAGGTGTTATAAATATTTGAAAATCAAACTTTTTCTACCAATAAAATGGCTGAAACAACTTCTTTTTTCTAATTGTTAGTGCTTTGGATAACATTTAATATTCCGTATGTGGAAAAGTGTAAGACAACTTATAAAAAGAAAAATTTAAATTATTCAAAAACGACTTATATCCAGAAACGGAAGGACTAGTATTTAATCTTGCCTGGGTTTCTAACGGTGCCTTTAACCGTATAGCCTCTCTCAAGGAGGAGCTTAACGATCCAGGACGCAATAAACCCACCGGCCCCGGTCACACAAGCGGTCAGTCCGTTTCCGGTGGCGGCCTCGGTAGCGTTGTGGGAAGGCATGTTTGGTTTTTTAAGCTTAAGCGTTTTCGTTGAAGCTTGATGTTGTTTTTTCGAGTGTGTGTGTGTGGTATTTGCGCGTGTTTATTTGTCTTTGGTCTATTATTTCTTTGGTTTTAAGGTACGTGGATAAATAGAAGAATTTATAGCTTTCAAAGATAAGGAATATGATTGTCACTTGTCAAGTGTGTTTGATTTATAAGGAAAAGTGAGATCACCTATTCCCACCTACCATCTTTATTAATTTACCACAATTTCTCTCAAATTAGAAAACAAATATCAACTTATTTAGAAAATATAATTGGTTAATTTTGATAATTGAGTTCGGTACGACACATAAGTAAAAAAACTCGATCCCTTCAAAACTCAAATATATAAGTAAATTAACATAAATTGCAAATTCGCATCTTCCTTTTTCTTTAGTTTATAAGACGTGTTTATAAATTCAACATATTTGATCTTAAAGGGTCGGACTTAAAACCTCTAGCAAAAATATATCAACCCTTCAAATAACTTAAGATTTAATTAAGAATAAATCGAAATAAATTAAGTGTTAATGTGGAATTGAAAAACAAAAAATCAATTTCTTGTTTTAAACGAGGTATTTGCGTCTGGAAAAAGATGGGAGTTTTAACCATTTACCCGGAAATGTAAGTATTTCCTAACAAAATGTTACCATAATTTTTTTGTTATAAAGTGATAATGTGAACATTTTCTGGTTTTAAGATAAGGCCGTTTTAAGGGAGACATACTGATACGAGTGCGAAAGCTAAAGTAATTAAAGAACCAAGGTTGTGGTAGGGATCAAACTCGTGAATTGTAAGACCGAGGAACAAGTTTGAATCCGTGGGAATATATGACTAAAGTCCGCCGAGACTTTGAGTCAATGGGTGTATAATAGAGACACCAATCTTTATTATAAACAAGAATTAAAATATTATTCAATGATTAAAACTTGACAGTTTTCTTGAATTATTATCTCAACTTGAATCTTAATAATAGTTCACAAATTCGGCCTATTTATAACTTCGAAAAACGTTAGTATTTAACTAACAGTGGGAAAACAAGGTTAACTCGTACTTGATTCCGTCGACTACTAAACTTCAAAGGAAAATGAGATAGCGCCACCCGGTGGTACCGAGTCTCAGTACCGCCGATAGCATAAACGTAATTTTAGTGACTTTTTCATTTCACACTACATCTTTTTAAATTTCATAATAATAAAGTAATAAAGGGTATTATTGGAAATTTAGATTTTCTTATTAATCTAAGACTTAAACAACTAGCGCATATTGTTTCCATATTTGTAGGAGTAGATATAGGTGCCATTGTACTAGTATTTTTACATCATTAGTGACTCATCACCATTGAAACACATACAAATTCCTCCCTGAAAATTTAAAGAACAAGACCATACAAGATGTTTAAATGACAAACATTTTATGTGTTCGGCTTTGAAGGATAAAATCTCTGAAAAATTTGATAAATAGTCGTTAGCTATCTCGAAGATAACCTAGTGCAAACTAAGTTGGAAAACTTCAAAAGAACATACTCCGATATAAAATGATGACGATAACTATCCAAGTGAATCAACCATGAAATGAGATAAATTAAATGGAAGGCTAATAGCTTTAAGGCAAGAAAATTACAAATCGATGTAAATAGATAACGGTTTCATCTTCCAAATTTCGAAGACTATAATATTGAAATGGAGTCTTTGATCGTTATCTTCAAAAAAAAAAAAATTGGCCTCGAATTACATCTTTACCCTTTCTAAGGTGTGGTGTTAAAAGATTTGTTAAATTATTTTTTACATTTTTTTTATTAATTTAATAAGGGTGGTACTCAATTACCTTATTTTTAATCCCTCTAGATAAAGTTTAATACAAAACCTAAACCTAGGTAGACTACGTATAGATTTTCCATGTATCACCTACTCTACAAAAAGTAAAGGGACAATTTTGGTAACTGTTTGGTTAGGGAAAAAGAAGGGGTGTGATAACGCCACTACAAGTTTTGTTAACGCCACTCAAATATTAGCTACATACTCATAGTCTCTTACTATTCACTCTCTCACATTTTGAGTGACGTTAGTGATATTGGTTGTGGCGTTATCATCTCCCAAAAAGAAGGGGGTTAATATTTTGGGTGTAAAAAAAAAAGTAAATGTTTAGTGTGGTGGTGAAGTGAAAGAGTTAGTGGTGGATTTTGACGTTGGAGTCAAATTTTGAGCATGGACTTTTTTTATAATTATGTTCGATAAAACCGAGTCAAATAAAACATGTTAGGTGAATTATTTCATTTTCAAACAACATGCACTATCTTTTTTTTTTAGAGTAAACGGAGATTCACAATTTTTCTAGACTTTTCTTTTGTGTTTGGTGTGTGCTGTGGTTGGTGACCACCTGTTTTTTACGAGCACAAATCCATCCGTTTCATTTTATAAGTCGTTTTACATACTTAAGAAAGTCATTGCAGACAATAAGAAGTACGGAGTATATAATACTAGTATTAGTTACTTGGTAAGTAGTAATTACTCTTAGAAGTATTTCAACATTGATTTTGGTATAAAGTCTTTTGTTAATCATAGACCACGTCAACATTGGTTGGCTAACTAGTGTCTAATGCATAATTGCATATGGTAATTTGCACCTGGAATGAGAATTTACAAACAACTTTTTTTTTTGAAACAACTTAGAAATGTTACGGAGAAAGCTAGAAAGCGGTAAACTGTGATGAAAGTCTAGAGCCAACATAAATACGTCTTGACTATAGAAGTGTAAACCGAAAAGCTCCGGACACGACGCAAGCTAATTAACCATATCAACTCGAGAACATGGCGCATCAAATCAATCTGGTAAGAGTCTAGATAACAAAAAAAGTTTGTTATAGGGGGTCCTCCTGTTTTCGGCGCAATACAACCGTACTTACTGCACTGGGTTAGATCCTGAGTTAAAAGTAAATAGATATAAACATAAAGGTAGAGAGTGATACACTAAGTTGAACTTGTATTTGAACTTTTGTTGCCCCAATTTTAAGGAGGAAAACACCAAGTATTGACTCATTAAGTGGAAAGAGCGTTCCTTGAAAAGAGAAGCATCAAGCATTCAAGCATGCATAATCATGAGTGTCAAGACCACTTAAAAGCACTCACCTAAAGGTCTAACTAAGCCATGTTCAAGTATGAACCCGACCAATTTATAAAGATGCTCTTCATTATTTCTACTCTTTTCTGGCTTTCTATTTCTTACCCAGCATTCCACCAATTAAATTTTGAGTTATAATATATCGTATACATGACTTGAGTTTAAAACCGCCATAGTTGTTGATAGGAGAATAAGTGTGTGGTTCGTTACCTGGCGGAAACAAACCTCGGGTCATACTTATTATATATGTAGTCTTAAATGTGTTTTATTTACTTACATTTATCCCTCGTTTTTTCAAACTAGTATGTTGGCTTGCGCGTGCACGGTGACTAATACACCTTATGACGGCAAAATTATCAAATGTTAGATGCAGCATATTTTTGTGTCCAAGTGACCCTAAAGGCCGAGTGTCGCCTCTTATTAAGGTCAAGTAGCCTCCATGCCTTAGTACCTCTTTACTAGATAATCCGCTAGTCGATCTACAAAGACCACACTACTAATATGAGTGACATCACCCAAGTCATTTTAGACACTAACAATCTAACATCATCCGGTAGTTTATAACGGGTCAAATATCATCCACATGGGTAGATAAGATAAAAATCAGAATGCCCAGGAAATAACAAATGACATGTCTTTATCTACGAAATTGGGTGATATTTGACCCGTCACAATTTATGAGGGATATGCTCGTCACAAACATGAATTTGCGATCCTAATATGGCATCCATTATCATGTACTTTTATTCATACGTCTCTTGGATGAAGGTAAAAGAAAGACAATTCATACTCCAACTTCCACCATCTTTTCTTCCCCTTTATCTATCTAAATGCTTACACATACTCAAATGTACGTTCACCAACCCAAGTTTGCCTTGCATGCCGACAGTCAGCACATACCTACCGGCTGAGATAGTCATATGGCCCGAATCTCAGATACCCTATTCCATACCCTAAAAACTTCCATTCAAGTTCATGACAGTTCACATTAGGTCAATTCCGGGAATAGGTCCATTTGGATAGTCAAGTTCGGGACATGGTAGGTTAACTTTGTTCGGATCCTATTCTAATTGTTTTCTTTGGATATGAAAAAGCTCAACTTTATAAATTATAAAGTCTTTGATTGAGCTCGAGTTGATGTCATTGCCTCAGATGTCATGGTGCCAATGAGGCAATGACATCAATTTATTCTCGCTGGAGTGAGTGAGAATCTAGATCGAAGCAAATAAGAGCCCCTTTGAAGTTTGTCATATGTTAACAATAGTTGTTACCACATGATGCACGAGACCAAGTGAAGGTCGAAGCAAAAAGGTCCTTCGAGTTCATCAAGGAGCAAAATCAAAACACAAAGCCAATGCCACTGTGGCTGGCTCTCTTGCTTAGTCAAAAACTGGACCACACATTACGATCCGACTCAAAATCGAACCGTGTCACTTCATAAGGTTGACATGTCATCAAAAAACGAGAACAAGATGAATATGAAAGGCCAAAACCATCTATTATAGAAATGAGGAGAATATTTTTGATATTGTTTGGATATTGTCAAATGTGTACCGAGAGTAAAAAAGGAGGCAGGGCTGATGAATAAACTACAGTTGCCCCTTTCCACTAAAATGTCCCCTGAGTACCTAGACAATACACCGGGTAACAATCTACACTAACCAACCACCAGCCGCCCCTAATATAATGTCAATATGACAAAACTCTCGGTCAAGAATCTACCTTCAAACTCCTTTAGCTGCATGGGGATAGACAGAAGATGGGGGGAGTTAAGAGCTCTGCCCCTCAGAGCGCTTTGCCTTTTTCTTCTCAGGAAGAGGCTCAGGGATTTCTGACTTCACAACTGGCATAGTTGTATTGTCTCCTGCATCACCAGATTCGACATCTGAAGTTGGGGTTTTCCCCTTCTCGTCATCGTCCATCTTAGCAATTTCCTTTTCTTCTATCGAAGCCTCACGCTTGGGCCTAGGAATGTTAAAAAGGGTTAATGAGTACTTAACACACAAAGAGAATCATATATTCATATTTAAAATGAATGATGGATTTTCTTTAAATAGACTCCGTATTTGTTAGTAAAATAGAAAATGATAGGTCATTTGGGTTATTAAGTTCCCTGAGAGTAAACTGTAACGGGATTGAACAAACGATGTTTAATGTTTACAGTACTTTGTTTATGGAGCTCCCAAAGTTTTCCAGAAAGTCATTACTATATAATCATGTTTTTCAGCACAAAATTGTTTTACAATGTTACAGGGTCACGCCAATGGTTGAGACTTGGACAACGAATCTTACATGATTGAAGGTGGCTGAGGTGTTTGCTTTTGCTTTTGAAGTAAGGAAGCCTGAATCACATTATACACGGTCAGGATTTTCAGTTCAATACGTGGATAAAAAGAGAGCACAAGAGTGACAAGACTAACACATACAATATCAGTTGGAGCTTCATCGCCTAACAACTCCCAGCGTTCTCTCCTGAGATTCAAATTCTCCTCATCTCCATCATCATAGTCAACCTGAATAAAAGTCAAAACGATGTAAGGAAAAGCAGAAATACGTCATTATAATTGAAGGAATCTACAGCAATATCATAGCGTTTGTGTATGGCTACAATGTTATAGACCTTGCAAACGGGTCAACTAGGTCAGGTGCAAGCCGAGTCCGTTTGGGCAAACAGGTCAAGCAGGTCGCGTGCGGGCCGGGTATGGTTGGGTGGGTTATTACTTATTTCAAGCAGGTCGCGTGCGGGCCGGGTATGTTTGGGTGGGTTATTACTTATTACTAATCAACTTTTAGGATAGTGATCCATATGCAAAAATAAACATTTGGGTCGGGTTGTGGGTCAAATCTGGGTTATTCCGGCCGCGTAAGTTTTGTCAGGTCTATAATGTAAACCAACAAGAACATTACCCTAGTGCCTCAAGAGCTCCTGTACGTTACGAGCTATGAAGGGGTCGGGTGTAAGCAACCTTACTCTTGTGTTAGCAACACAAAGAGCTTATTTCCAAATAAGCTGAAATGAAAATTGCGTGAGAAGTGCGTCGAATGACCGCCACTTCATGATAAAAATAGAAGCACGACTTGTTTAGTGAGACATTTTGCTATTTTCTACAGTCAAATTATAACGAGTCCTTGACTCCATTAGCATTGTGGCAGACCAATCAGATAAATATAACACAAAGCAAAACAACGCTGATACAATAGATCTTGAAATGACCTAGCATCACAGCACCTTTATATAGAGTAATGATGAACGTAAGCCACGAAACCATTGACATAATGTGTAAATACAATGAACAATTGACTGCAAAAATTATTGACTGTGAAATAATGTCAAGGGAAAAACTTACCCTGTGCTTTCTCCCAGATGCGTCATATGAGGTAATGGTGCCTTCATAATATCTGCGACATAGAAATTTATGTCATAACAGGATGTCATAATAAGTAAACGGATCTTTCAGTCAGATACAAGCATCAAGTCATTGGCTGAACAACACTTATCTTTCACAAACAACTTATACTGAATACAATATGGCCACATGCTCACATAAATTGTAAAAGAGGTTTTAGAGTTAAGTTAATAAAGTTTCAGCCGTATGCCTGAAAACAATAGAGACCTCACTTGAAAGGAAAGAAGCTAGCACAACATTTCCCCCCTTAAGAAGCTAGCACAACATTTGCGGTACTTCTACTATCAACATCAAGAATCAAGAGAGGTACTCAACAGAACACGCACGCATGGAAGTATAGCAGAACATGGATCAAAAGGGCAGCCATATACAGATGACGCCTAATATGGAATAACATTCAAGCCTATCTAGAATCTTACCTACCTCATGATTTGATTACCGCAAACGTCTAGAAAAACATAGAGGTAAAAGACCAAACCAAAATGCCATAGCAATCTAAAGAAGCTAAATTTATCGACAAGGGAAGGATTGCATTGATATTTGGTACCATTCGTTATCCAAGTATAAGCAAACACAGACTCCCTACGTGGCTCAAATATATTGTGAGGCGGAAAGTGATGAAAGTGAACAATCTGAAGATAGTGTTTTAGATTAACAACTCCTAATGCATCCCTCTAGAGAAGATGTTACGAAGCCATTATTCCAGAAATTGCTCATTCTTAAACTCAAGCACACAGCAATGGTCAATTATCATATCAAGAAAGTATTTTATAATACAGCGCCATTGAGGTGTTTACCTGCGGTCCAGAGGCCACCAAACTTTGATCCTACAACCAACCAGATCATCTTTGTAGGTTTTTCTTCCATGAGGAGTCTCGATAACCTGATATCAGCATGCAATCAATATAAATCCCAGCATCTCATGCCAGACTATATTTGATATCATGTTAAAAAACATATGTATGGCATAGTAGTGCAATAACAACTACAATAACACGTGTATGGTAAATGTGAATGTGTAATCATGTTCTACTAATCACAACTTTTCAATAAAATATAAGAATATAAGCAGTAAAGCATGCAGATAAGGCCTGCATGGTACAAGGTAAGAATGAACGGTTCATTGAGGACATACATTATCATCATCATCTGACGAGGCGGCTCGTTTCCTTAGTTTCTTGGAAGAATCATTCGACTGGAACTTATCCTTCCTAGTTTGACCAGTTTTGCTCTGTAATTATCAAAACTAAAAGTTACTGATCAAGGAAGATAGAGCAACAAGACAACTACAAGTCTATCACTTGTTTAACTCGTATTACCTTACTCCCAGACCCGCCAGAAATTTCCTGTTGCTTTGGTAACTTTTTCCCAGATGAGCCCGATGCTCCTGGTACGTCATTCTTTTTTCTCAATGCTTTGTTCCCAGATACCTCAGAATTATCTTTCCTTGTAGGCCTAGCCTTTTTCATCCTGCTGTCACCTAACTGTTTATGCTCAAGACCACCAGCCTCCTTATCAAGAGTATGAGAATTTGGTTTCTTTCGCTTTTCGGAAGCTGTTCCTCCAGTTACTAAGGCCTTATTACCAGAAAGTCCAGAACTACTAGCTGGAGTAGTTCGAGAACTTCCTGTTGCCTTCAAACTTTTGACATTTTCAACTTGGTCATTCAGTTTACCAGAAGGCTCACTGTTCACCTGTTGAAATGGACATAATTGTATGTTTAGATTCCAATTTTCAGTTTATAGATTTAAGGTGTACCAAGTAACTATGGCAAAATTAAACAAGTTTAAAGTGGGAGAGGGGCACACAGTTTTTCCCTTTTCGCAAGATTTGCATGAGTGAGTTTTAAAACATACATCTCAAGTGATGTCGATGTATTTAATTCTCATCCAAATCATTAACCCTTAAGAAAATTCACTATAAGAGAGTTCACCACAACACAGATCACTAAGCGAACAATCCAGAATGTGGCTTGTTGTTAAGTAAAAATGTGATAGATGTTATTAGCACGTTAGAGAAAACACTTACAGAAAAGTACAATTTACACCATTAAAAATACTAACTGCTAAGTAGTAAACTATATACAGCAAAACGAAAACATTCGGGTTAAACTGGCATCACATAGGAAATTTGGTTCAAACTGGCCACAGAAGATTTAACACGGTATACAAAATCACCCATCTAGAAAAAGTGGTTAGCAAGCTTATCAAGTCCTTACAACACAGATAAAAGACCTTACCAGGTCCCATTGACAGAAACTTTATTATAATTTGAAATTCTAAAAACAAGTAAGCATACCATGATAGATGAGTCGTCAGCGGCACCGTTCACAGTGTCTGCAGCAAGCTTGCAAATTGACGAAAGAATGGGGGCATAGTCCTCTAGGGAGAAACCCATTGATGAAACTGTTTCCATGATAGCTGGTTTAAGTTTGTCAGCACACCCTTCAAGAACTTTGACACCCATCTCCCAAGATGCAGGTGAAACACCCTAAATGACACACAATAGTGATGATTAGAATATGCAAAGCCCTTAGTTTATGCCTTTATGGTGACGAATAAGTGTATATGAAGTTATGAATGAATATCAATGGGCAAGTAAATAATAATGACGACAATAAAGTGGAACAGGCCTACCTGGTTTTCCATTTTGATGCTGTCTAGCAGAACCTTAAGAACTCCCGGGGCCAAGGAGTCGGTTTCTTGTATTATGACACTCATAATCTTTACCATCGATGCGGTAACAGCCTGAGGGTGTTTGGGGCTTGAGATTGACAAATTGAAAGAATAAGACATGTTAACAACAAATTAAAATTAATTTGAACAATCAACACTTCAACATAAATTAAGGGTGTTGAGAAAAAATTTCTTTCATGTTGATAACTGACTCCCTTCTTTAAAAAATGACACAAGCATGAATCATGCACATTCATACAACAGAAACATTACTGATATGCAATATCAGTGCCAATGTTTATTTGACCTAAAGCCAATACAATGTAACTCACGGCAATGTCAGTGTTAGTGAAAAGACTCATATTGGAGCACTTTTGCACTGAAAGTCGCCAAAGAGAACTTTACTGAAACTAAGAAGTACAATTATTCCACCAGCTGAGAAGAAAGAAGTACAAAAAATGCAAATAGTAAAGCAAGCCGATGAAGCTCTCAGTCTCTCACACTATCAAAATTGGCATAAGACATGGCGGGTAAACAATTCAAAAAGAAAATCTAATCAACTTTTTTTCAAGGATTGTTTAATTTTTTTATATGTATAACATATATGTATGACGACAATAATGACGACAATAAAGTGGAACAGCCCTTAGTATATGTTATTCTTTCGAAAAGCGGTACCTATATAAAATATTTTATTTCCACTAACTACTTGCATATTATTTAAAATAAATATAAAATCTGATCAATATTTAAGTTCATTGCCCTTGTATTGAACTTGCTCGAAATTTGATTTAACTTAACAGTCGATCCCAAGCAAACCTAAAATGATACCGCTTTTCGGCAATTCTTAGAATAGGCCACATAAAGGAAGTCTCGTCATGAAGCAACAACAGACCATATCGTCTTCCCAAGGCAAATAAACAAAACAAAAATCTAAGACATTTACCTGGCGTTCCTCTGAAACAGTTCAAACATTTTTACGACTAGTGAATCGCAATCAAGGTCCAGCAGCATCACACAGGACCTCAACCTTGCAACACTTTGGAGGATTAAAACTGCCTTAGAATAGCAGCGACCAGGTTCACATGATAAATATTCAAATGAGGAGATGATCAACTCAAAAATCTCCTGAAATTAAATGACGCAAATGGGTCAAAAAATCATAATATGATAAATTTCACCAAATAAAAAGATAGAATAACAGTAGAAATCATGGTGATCAAATGGTTATCTCTACCCGCATTTTAGAATCTTCGAATGGTGGAGTAGGTGCACAAACCCTTGTGACCTCATTAAGACAAGAGGCGACAGTAATCCTAACATCAGTGTCTGAATGCTTGAAAAGGTCTTCTTCCATCAGCACCCTCGTAGGGATCAGAACTGCCTCTCGCAATGTCGGGCGTGGCGCTTGCTTCATCTTTGAGAAGACTAACTCTAGATCCTAGAAGATAAAATAATTATTATTTAAGTTTTTATCTCCAACAAAAGGCTCAAAAAAGAGAGAAATCTCGATGACTGTTACACTAAACAATTCATGGAAGGGCATTCAAGCGGTGAAGTTGAAAAGTTGGTCAGTCGAAGATCAAACAATCATAAGACCTTTATTGCAAAAAAATGACATCAGACGTAAAACACAAAATTTAATAAGGATCAATTTCTTTCAATAATCCTTCACAATTGCCTACCTCGTTCACTCTTAGTATTTTGCACTGAAAATCAGTTATTAGACCGAATCAGCCTGGTACTATTAGTTCTAACCAAGTGAAGCGCCCACAGTCCAATGTTTCAGTTAAAAAGCGTAACACAGATAGTCTACAGCCACAAATAGAGGCACTGATTGTCGACCTCATTTCAAAAGAACATATGTCGCAACAAATGGAAAAGTAAAGGGGTGAGATGTATGTAGCCTCACAGCATGTTAACAACAAAGAGAGGATGTTTACTGATAACACATAACAAAAATTGTCTTGAAATTCAACGAATGATTTCTACTTGGGTAAAAAAAAACAAGGATCCAACAACAGCAACAAAGACAACTAGCAAAATGCCTGAACTATTCACAACCACCATCAAAAGCCACAGTATTGAATTGTGCAAATTAACAATTTAACAATTACAGCCAATAAATAGAACAACTTTCAGTCCTATCAAATACAAAAGGGACTCAACAACAATCTTATCACCATGTCAACAAAGAGAGGCTCTTTCTGATGACAGACTAAAATTATGTCGAGGATTTCAGCGAATGACTGCGAATTCAAGGGATTCAAACACGTCAATAGATCGTTTTGATTTATTCCATCATAATCTAGAATCACAGAAATACCCAAGGGATTCAAGCATTCAAAAACAGTAACAAGTATACATAACAAATCCAATACAACTAGCAAAATCCCCTGACTATTCACAAACACCATCAAAATTATGTCGAGGTTTTCAGCGAATGACTGCGAATTCAAGGGATTCAAGCACGTCAATAGATCGTTTTGATTTATTCCATCATAATCTAGAATCACAGAAAGACCCAAGGAATTCAAACATTCAAAATCAGTAACAGGTATACATAACAAATCCAATACAACTAGCAAAATTCCCTAACTATTCACAAACACCATCAAAATTATGTCGAGGATTTCAGCGAATGACTGCGAATTCAAGGGATTCAAGCACGTCAATAGATCGTTTTGATTTATTCCATCATAATCTAGAATCACAGAAAGACCCAAGGGATTCAAGCATTCAAAAACAGTAACAGGTATACATAACAAATTTAATACAACTAGCAAAATTCCCTAACTATTCACAAACACCATCAAAACCACAGAATTGAACTGCACAAAATAACAATTACCACAACAACAAAAAAAATACAGCAACTTTCAATCCTAACAAATGCAACATTAAAAACCCAGATACAGAACAATGAAAATCCAACAGAAAAAACACAAAAAAATTGAAAATTTGAGAATTGAAAGATTGAGACTTACATCAAGCAATGTCAGAAGTTGAGGAATAGTGGAAGGGGTATATGCAAGCCTATTCCCAAAGTCACACAGTTCATGAATCAGAGGAATGTCATCAGGAACATCACTCAAATCAGCCATTTTTATCCTGCAAACACTGAAAAATCCCTAGGAAATAATCTGAATTGCTGCTACTATAAGAAAATTGGGGAAATACCCTCTATTTATAAGCTTAAAATAGGGCAGAAACCTATGAAAGAATCCCAAAACCCAGAAATGAGTACACCAGAAGATGAACTGGGTGGGTTCTTATACAAAAAAATCAGGAAGATGTTACATGTTGAATTTGGAAGAAACAGATTTCCTGCAAAAAGGGGCTTAAGGATTGAGATTTTTAACCATGATTATAAGTTTTTCTACAAACTAAAATGTCAGGAAATCACAAGGATATACTACTTAAATCGAAGTTTTCATGGTTTCTTTGTTGGCGGTTTCTGGCAGGACTACAGTAGAAATTAATTGGGAGGGTTTTAGTAAGCATTTGGTAGATCGATATATCCGTCTTAAGTGTAAAACCGGATAAATAACGGTGCTTGAAACAAAAGTTTGATGCACTCAACTTTTGTCTCATCCATGTATTTGATTCGTTCTACTATTTAAAACACATATGTCGGTCTTGAATGAGAATTTGTTTTGAGCGAAGTACTCTCGGACTTTAAAAAAACTGTTTTGTTCAAGTATTTGTAATTTAACAAAAATTTTAATAAGACCGTCTTACACCGTAAAAAGGTCCATTTACATGATGAGACTGTACCACACAATAAATATTGTATTAAGCTCATGAATAAAACACCGGTTGTGGATTGGAGATTTAGAGCAGATCCTCAATTCCACTTTCGTGTTTCATCTTATGTGTCATTTTTTTATCTCCCGATACATCACCCATTTAATCTGATTTACACAATATTTTATGTGATGAAGGATTAAAGATTATGTGTTAGGAGAAGTAATGAGACATGAGATGAGACACGAAAATGGGACAGATAATTCTTACTCTACGTATTATACTAGTGATAAATTTTGTGGAATCAGCAATTATTTTAGTAGTTGTCCTTGTTGATCTTTTTCCTATCCTTGTGATCCTATGAGTATTTATTTCTATATCTCACTATTTACTTACATTTTTATAGGTTAATTTATTTCGTGGGAACATTTAAGATAACATTTTAAAAGACAAGTCTGAGGAATCATCAATGACTTGTCTTTCCCTAAGGTATTATTTGACATATCACAAACTTGTGACAAATACACCCGTCGCAAGTGATTATTTGTAAAAAAAAAAAACAATAGCTTTGGGTAGTTCGAAATGATACAAAATCACATGGATATAGTTCTTATCCAGAATAACATCGATTTACACATGATATGTATACCATGGGTAGATTGATGTAATTCTTGATAAGAACTATATTCATAATTTCATTTGATTTTGTCATCTCGACCTACCCAAAGCTAATGTTCTTTACAAATTCTCACGTGGGAGACAAGTCATTGATGATTCTCTAGGCTTGTCTTATCTCCCAAGTGAAAAATACTTAATCCGTTAAAAGCCACAAGGGATATATACTGACTGTTTTTTGTGAAGAAAACAATAACGGGTAAAGAATGACTAATGGTTCAAAATGAACTTGGTCGATTTTGTTTAGAAATCAATCTATTTGTTTTCCCAAATACTCTTACCGTAAATAATCCTTGTGATTTTTTGACATTTTGGTCCGAAGAAATTAGAAATGATGATCATCTTAGAGATCTCGACCCTTAATCCATTTTTGCTGACAATCCGGTTCTTTCCAATCTCAATATGCATTATCCTCGATGTTTCTGTGTATGAAAACTCATCCATTTCATCTTCTCATGTATTCATGTACGAATTTGGGGTATGTGTCATACTTTTTACAAATAAAATGGCTTTTAATTGATGTAAGAAATGCAAATTCACATGAAATAACAATTTATACAAAATAAGTTCACTCGCTTAATTATGAGAAATGCGCTATTCATTTATAAATAATATAAAAAGACAAACTTAAGTAATCCACATGACAACCTCTCTACTACACAAATCCTATGTGGCATAATTAGGAAGTCTCCTCCTACAAAACTAAAGAATTTTTTTAAAAACAATATAAGTTTCAAACACACACATACCAAAAAAAAAAAACTAATGCAAACCTTTTATCTTCCTCTCATAACTTTTGTTATCAATGTAGCCTATTTATTTAGCTATATTAATTTTATTTAATGATGACTTATTGTTTTCCCTTCACCATTATATAAGAATCATAATTTTCAATTAAAATTGTATGTAAAGTATACATAGAGAACTAAATTAATTGTTTTGCTTTTTTTTTCTTTTTTATGTTTAAAATTAATTATAATCTAATTTGTTATTGTTTTGTGTTTGCAAATTGCAGAACGATGATACCTACATATCCATAGCATCGCATGAAATTAATATTATGGCTATGTATCTTGCTTCTTTACATATTTTTATTTGGTTTGAATGCTTTTTTATTTTGGTCGATTTTTCTTTTTCTATATTGGTGCATTTGTAATTCTATATTGGTCGGGTCGAGTCATTTTAAGTTCGGATTATTTTCAGGTCAACTATATATTATCAAGTTTTTTTTATTAAAAATAATTAGTGTACAACAATAAACATTCGGTTCGGCTATGTTGCCTCTGGTCAATTCAAGTTCAGGTCATGCTCGAGTCTCAGTTCGGGTGTCGGTTCGGGTACGGATCTGTTTTTTCGGATCAGGTCAATTTTGTCAGGCCTAAATCCAGGTGAGCAACAAATTCCTTATTTATGATGATATTATTGACCTATAGTGTGGGTTATATTGATGCTACTTTTGTTTCAGATAAAAGTGTTAGACAACCTCTGGTTATGTTTTCACTTTGAATGGTGAAGTTGTGAGTTTGAAAATTTCCAAATAAGACCCTCGTGCAAATTCACTAACTCAAGCAAAATATATAGTTGCAGATGATGATGCTAATAAGGAAGCCAGTTGGATTAGAAAGTTTACTATCAATAACTAACTGAAGGCAGATTTAGTAACTAATTGAACGCGTTCTATCAATCTAGTCCCAATCAATTAACTCTCTGCTCACAAATTAAAAGGGTTGGCCACAAATTTAAAAAAGGTTGATCAATTAACTAATTAAAAGACATATTTGTTTACTTTTTACTTTTTGTTCTTGTTCAAGATATAGTCCTAGCCAAGCTATAGAAAATAAATATTAGTATTGAACCATTAATTATATCTCAACTATAGACTATGCTTTTGATTGAGATAATCTTCTTAATTGTTTTTTTTTCAAATCATGTAAGCATAAAAAATTTCATAAAAGGAAAATTTATATACATTTTCAACAAACAAAATTTTACTTATTTATGTTAAAGAAATAAACACAAAAATAGTTAAAACGGTACATTCATACTCATATATAATATTCAATGAAGACATGTCTAATTAAACTTAGCAAACTGGTTAACTACGTCGGATGGGAGCCAAGTCATTTCGGGTTTGCAAGAATTTGATTCAAACTGGACTTATTCGGGTAATTTTGAGTTTGAGACATTTTCGGGTGAGTTGTATGAAGTTATTTTTGGGATAATGGTCTTTATTCGACAACATTTGGGTGTAGTTGCATGGGCTCTGTCAATTGGTTTGCGGGTTAAACTCAGTTCCTTTGTTTGGGCACGGGTCCGTTTTGTCAGGTCTATTTGTAATGTTAAAAGTTCAAACAAAATAATCTTTTGGGACAAATATATTAGGATTTTTCTATACGGTAATAACCCTGTGTTTTTTCAAATGCTACGTGGTAACCCTACTTTTGAAAGATCCCATGTGGTAACCCTCAAGTCTGATCTATTAATACGTATTGGCGTAACCCTTAACTATATTTTCCGTTAAGTTATCCGTTAAATGTGTGACGTGGCCAATTGAATTATGAAATTTTCTACAAGGTAACCCTTTATTTTTTAACATCCTACAAGGCTACCCTATTTTTTTTTCTTAAAAAGAAACACTCTACGAAATACTTTCTTAGTCCCCCAATTTATCATTGTTAGCACG
Source organism: Heliosperma pusillum (assembly GCA_022085475.1). Classification (NCBI taxonomy): domain Eukaryota; kingdom Viridiplantae; phylum Streptophyta; class Magnoliopsida; order Caryophyllales; family Caryophyllaceae; genus Heliosperma; species Heliosperma pusillum. The sequence goes on from JAIUZE010005188.1 coordinate 100,136, forward strand.
TTTTTCACTTAAGTACTCCAAAAAAATGTCAACTCTTTGTATCATCATCTCGTTAAGGTATCAAACAAACCGAGTTCAATGATTAACAAAGAAATCCACTATTAAGCTTTAGCCTTATGTTTACAAATGACTGAATGAGTATCCACTCCTCAACTTTATTATGCCAATTTGTCGAATAATTAAAGTGAGTCAATGTTAGTTGGTTACAACATTTCAGTTTTTGAGTATCAATGGGGTTTCGAAAATAAAAGTTTTTTCATTGGATGAAACCTATGAATCAAATTTGGGATTGATTATTTCAATGCTTGATATATAACACTATTACTTTGACATTTAGAAAATTGTATTGGAAATTGTTTTATATCGAAAAAAGTTCGTACTTGAGTTTCTTTTGAAACTAGGTTAATTGATGGATAATAAAGGTATATTTGACAATTTTTGATGTACTTGAATAAAATTGTGAAATATATATTAACTAAGGGAGTATATTTTTAAGTATGCGTTAATCATAGAAATGGTAGGGTTATCTTGTAGAATTTACAAAGTTAGAGGGTTACCTTGTAGAAAATCGCATAAATCAATTAGCCACGTCACATACTCAATGGCCAAATTGACGGAAAAAATAGTTGAGGGTCACGCCGATACGTATTAATAGAGTTGAGGGTTATCATAGGAGATCTTTGAAAAGTAAGGTTACCACGTAGGATTTGAAAAAACACAGGGTTAGCATATAGAAAAACTCAATATATTAAGTAACCATTTTACTTGTATATCATTGGAGTGGTTTTCTCCTCTCCCCTGGTTTCTTACCACCATCCGACGATATTTTAGAGTCACCTCTTGAACTATTTTGTGGATTTTTAGTTTAACCATGGTTTTGTATGTGACTCTGGGGATCTATTTCAATCTGGATTAGATTTGTTTATAGAGTTGCAAAGTGGCCAATCGATTGAGCGGTAGCAGTGGTGGTGGCGGTTGCACCTTTAAGTGAATTTTGTGGTGGTATTTATTATCATCATTTTTTATGCTTCCACTCTTTAAAGTGTTACTCCCGTGCTAGACCTTGGATTGGAATTGGTCACCGATAGTATTTCGGCATGCTGTGTACTTGACCCATAAATAAACATGGCCATTTCCAACACATTTTAGTCTCACTCGTATGCATCATGGAAAGCTTTCCGAAAGATCACTCATTCGAATACTACTTCAAAGCAAGAACACTTACTATGGAGCTCTTATTATAGATTCCAAAAAAAGTGTAATATGTTAATATAAGTAGTACTTTCAATCCCTTTAAACACTAATCATTTAAACCTATCACTGAACCTCATTAATAGTTTACCATATCCAAAGAACCTTTTTAGTTAATATGGGGGTATTACATTAATGTTCTCAGAGATTTTAAATTTTAAATTGAGGTCACCCAATACTCTGTTGAATTTCCAGTGTTATGACACTGATATTTTGGTTTCTTATTTGTCGGTGTCCGCTTAATGATAAAAAAGAATGACATTTTTGGGATGGTGAAGGTGAACGATCTTGAGATTTATGTTGGTTACACTATAGAATAGTTTTCTATATTAATGATGGACATGGGGTTAAACTGAGGGGTATTCATTTTTCATGTTTATTAGTTGCCTGAGTCTCATATTCTAAAGGTTGTTTAGTTGTCATGTTTGATCACCAAGGTGTAGGAAAGTTTTTTTTACAGTGTGAGCAACTTCACAAATTCTTGTTTGTGACGGGCAGTATCCGTCACAAGCTTGCGACGGGTACCACTTCCCCTCACAAATAACCCATTTAAGGGAAAAGGGGAAGCACATGGGGGGTGCCCCACATGTTCCCTCTACCCATTTTATTAGAGGAAAAACCCGTCGCAAGGTCCGACCTACTGTTCTCCATGACCACATTTTTTTTTTTTCTGGAGATGGTATTTTCTATTAGTCGCACTAGTTTTTGTTACTTGTATTTTTGTGTTGTTATTTATTAGATGTAACAACGGGTATAAAATCCATATGTTATTACATTGTTGCATTTTCTCATATTAAGTTATGTAGTATCATAAACTAATGAAAGAGTGGTGTGTCTAAACCGTTTTTTCTTATTTTCAACAAGAGAAAATTAATTTGTACCAAAAAAAAAAAAAAAAAAAAACAAGAGAAAATTAAAAGTAGTCATCTACCAAGTATGCATTGGCTATATGATTGGTTGGAAATCACACATACATGGGTTAACCATCAATGTAATTTTACAAAGTGAAAGGCTTTGAGTTAATTAGTAAGACCGAATTTTAAACCAAATTGATAGCATGAAGATTTGAACTTGAAATACAAAACCAGTTAAGCCATATTATATTGGTAGCGCATCAAGAAATTTGTGTTAAATATCCCAAATGAATTTCAATTCAAAGATAAATGTGTTTGCATTTGATATATTTTCTCATACAAGTGTTTTTTTATTAATATAAGTTATACTTTGCTCATTAATATCTTAATTTTCCTTACATGTAATCTAAACAAACTTTTTCAGCATATTTACTCAGTTTTAATCATTGACACCTAAAATTAAATGACTACAAGTTTAAAATGGATTGTGTGGTAGGGAATATAAGCAGTGGCGGAGCCAGGATTTGAATTTAGGGCGAGGTGAGGGGGGGAACAACTATTTTCATAAGGTACATTTAAAAAATTTCAAAAAATTTCACTAAAAAGTTCGAAAATTTCAACCGTCGAGGGGGCGAGCGCCCTTTCTAGCTCCACCACTGAATATAAGTCATAATTGCATTATTATTTTGATCAGACTTGATGAGGCACGCTAATTCGGCTCGTATGCATCAAGTAATGGTGGGCTGGTGGCGACCGAGTGACATAAGCCTCGGGATTAGGCACAAGCACTCTCGAGCAATAGAACTAGGCCATGCAATGACCCACGCACGGTAGATTTGTACATGGTACGGGCACAAACATGCCGCACCATTCTACACTATGCCAACCATACGGAGCACATTGCACTCGACCATTGATCGGATGTACGGTACCACGTGTGCACCTTTTCACATATAAGTACAACCTATTAATATGAGACATTATTCACCAATTAAAGTATATAAACTCTCACCCTTTAAGCGAATATATTTATCTCTCTACAGATTGTCGCCACTAATATATATATAGTTAAGAGGAATTTGGACGGTCAGAAACAAAATTATAATCTGACTTTGGCATCAAATTAAAGAGGCTTTTGATATAGTGTCATTTCACCCTACTTTTCCACCCCTTTTGGCTCTTTTTGCTTGCCTTTAACGCTCTCTAAGAGAGTTTCTATGTGTTTTACCTTCTTCTAGCATATTTCTCGCTTTTATCGTGTTTTTGTAGGTAAACCGTCATTTGGGACGAGTTCTACCCAATTTTGATCGACAAAAGAGAAGGTACATCACAGTGAAGGCCCACGACATGTCCTAGGGGACCCCACATACCATTGGGGCCCCTACTTGGCGTACCCGAGTCATCCCGAGTCAAGGCGAGCTAAACCGAGAGAAGTTGACAAAGTTAAATCAAGGAAACAAAGGAGGAAATACCTTTCACGGGCGTGAAGTACATCTCACGGTCGTGAGATTCCTTCCAAAGAATGATAATTTTCGAGCAACACAGTTCACGGTCGTGAAACAGAGCTCACGGTCGTGAAACACGGTTCACGGTCGTGAAACTCAGCTCGCGGTCGTGAAATTCAGCTCGCGGTCGTGAAAGTGAAGTCACGGTCGTGAAAGTCATTTCACGGTCGTGACTTGATCGTGAAAAGTCTTTGCCACAATAGTGCACATATCTCACGACCGCGAAAGGTGTTTCACGGTCGTGAGACAGCTTTCACGACCGTGAAACACCTTTCACGGTCGTGACCTTGCCAGTCCATGAAGTCTTTCGAAGCCCATCTTTCCTCCATTTTGTAAACCTATAAATAGATCCTTTTGTGTAATTAGAGGACACGAAACCCTAGACTCAAAATTAGTTAGATTAGATTAGATTAGTCCTCCTAATTAGTTTAATCTCTCCTCAATTACTCTTTAATTAGTTTTACATCTAGTTATGTAATGAGATTTCTTGGTTTTGTACTTGAAGATTGGTGACAAAGTCTTCTCCTTTATTCAAGATTCCCTCTTTTATTGTTCATCTTTTGCCTTAATTAGTTGGTATATCTTCTTAATCCCTTTTCATATACTTGCTAATCTTGTCATTATTTGAAAACAACCCGAAAAGTACCCAATTTTTCTAGTAAAAATATTTACTAACACTTTCAGTAGAACTTAAGTTTTTAAAATAGAAATTTTTGTTCCGAGTCTTATTTTGAAATTCCGCTTTCGTATTTGGAATTTCTGAGAGATTTCATGAAAAGACCGTTTTTAGTCATCTTTGACTTTTCTTGACTTTTAAGTCGTCTTTGACTTTTCTTGACTTTTTAAAAGTCGTCATTGACTTTTCTTGACTTTTAAGTCGTCCTAAACTTTTCTTGACTTTAAGTCATCTTTGACTTTTCTCGAATTTTCAGTCAACTTTGACTTCCGTTGACTTTTTCCCGACTCGCCTCATAAGTTTGAGGACCGAAATTTTATTTAAAAAAATAATATTTTTGATTTATTTTTATTTAGATTTATTAAGATTTATCATAATTTAATATAATTATTTTGA
>JAIUZE010005188.1:105793-119338 GCA_022085475.1 Heliosperma pusillum
AAAAAGTCTAAAATCACATAAACTTGTCTTGAAGTTTCATAAATTTAAATTCATATAGTCGTAATCACATTTAAGTTTGAAGTCACACAAATAATGGTTGAAGTTACACTCGTAGTGACTGAAGTTACACTCATAAAAAGGTTAAAATCATATAAACTTGTCTTGAAGTTTCATAAAATCAAATTTATATAGTCAAATCACATTTTAGTTTGAAGTTACATAAATAATGGTTGAAGTGACACTCGTAATGACTGAAGTTACACTCATAGAAAGTATAAAATCACATAAACTTGTCTTGAAGTTTCATAAATTCAAATTTATATAGTCGAAATCATATTTTAGTTTGAAGTTACACAAACAGGGGCTGAAGTAACACTCACAAATCTCAGATACTTAAAGGTGCTCAAAAGTGATTAACTAAAAGGTAGAGAGAGAAAGTTGATTAATTAGTGCATAGGTAATTGATTAGTGTTAAGTGTGCTTTTGTCTCTACAATCTCATCCATCCATCTCCCTCATCCAATGGCTAAGATGAGGACTCATGGACTCACAAAAAATGGTGGACTCATAAGAACCTATCTATATATATATATATATATATATATATATATATATATAGAAATAGGATAAGGTAAGTCCACCTTTCTTAGGTGAGTCCATGAGTCCTAATCTAAACCATTAGATCAAACAAATGAATGGTTAAGATTAAAACAAAAAAAATCTCATATAAAAGCTTCCAAACTCACTCAAACCCTAATTATACCCACAAAACAATCATCCCCCTTCTCTCTCTTCCTTCTCTCACTAGTCATCACTTCTCTCTCAAACCCCCACCTGCCCTGCCGTCGTCGCCCTGCCCCGCCGTTGCCGCCCCTACTCCGTTGTCACCGTCCCTGCCCCGCGGTCGCCGCCCCTGCTCCCTCGCCGTCGCCCTCACTCCCGACAACCTACCTCCTCCCACATCTTCCCTTCTCGTCGTCGCCGCCTCCTTCCCTCCCCACCTGCCGCTTCCTTCCCTCCCCACCTTCCCCTCCTGCCTCCTCTTCAGCCGCCTCCACGCCCTCCTTGCCTTCTTCCTTCCCTTTTTTTTTCAGGTTTGTTGTTGTGGTGGTGTTGGGTGGTGTTTTTTTCCTTATTAGATTTGGTGTTGTGGTGATGTTGAGTGGTGTTTTTGTTTATTTTTTTTTTTGCAGATTTGGACTGTGGTTATGGGGTTGCGGCTGTAGGGTCACGGCGGTGGGGCATGGGCTGTGGTGGGGTCGCGAGGTGGGGTAGGGGTTGTGGAGGTGGGGGTCGTGTGGGGTGGGGTGTATGTTGGGAGAGGTGGACGTGGACGTGGACGGTGGTGGTGGTGGCCTGTTGGTGGTGTTGTTATTGTAGGTGTTGACTAAAGTTACATCATCTTGGACTAAAGTTACACAGTAAAAGGACTAAAGTTACACAGTAAAAGGACTAAAGTTACACAGTTAAAGGACTAAAGTTACATAAAATTTGGCTAAAGTGAACTAAGTGATAAAGTCATGGACTAAACTTACATATTTGCCAAAGTTACATAATATTAAATCAAAGTTACATGAAATATGACTAAAGTTACAGAAAATTTGACCAAAAGTTTGTAAAATTGTCCTAAAATGTAATAAAAATTTAAGAAGTTACATAAAAATTGAGTTAAAATTACATAAAGTTGGACTAAAGTTATATAAAATTATACTAAAGTTACTTAAAATTACATTAATTGAAATTAGACCTTCAAATAATAAAGTTACACACGCATAATAGTAAAGTTACAGTGGTAATGGATTAAAGTTACATAAATTATTCCTTGAAATTATATACCTTCATCAATACATAAAGTTACACTATTTGAATGTAACTTTACTTTTTTATAAGTGTAATTTTAGTATTTTACCAAAATAATTTTAGTTTTTAAAATAAAGTAACTTACTATTATTTTTAAGTTAGTTAAATTTTATGCTAATTTTTATTGAATTATATACGACTTAAGTCCAATTTTATGTAACTCATGTCAAACTTTATGTAACTTTAGTTTAGATTTAAATATATTAATTCGAATTTATACAATTTTATGTAACTTTAGTCAAATGTTTTGTAACTTTGTTCAAATTTTATGTAACTTTTGGTCATTTCAAGTGTGTAACTTTATTTCATGGTGGCGGCCACCACCAACAATAACATCACCAAGAGCCACGGCCACCACCCCATCTACAGCCACCGTGACACACCGCCACCGCCACCACCACACCCTCCGAACTCCCTCCTCTCTAACCCAACACCACCAAAAACCACTCCACCACCGAAATAATAAAACCAAAATAAACAAATCTGAAAATAAAATAAAAGAGGAGGTGGTGTAGGGAGGCCGAGGGCCGGCGAGTGGAGGCTGCCAGGACGCCGGAGAGGCGGCATGAAGGAGGAGGAGAAGGGTCGTGAGAGGAGGAGGAGGGACGTGAGAGAAGGAGGATGAGGGCAGGAGGGGCGCTGGGGGAGGGAGGCCGATAGGGAGGATAAGGCCGACGGGGAGGAGAAGGCAGACGGGGAGGAGGGAGGCCGATGGGGAGGAGGGAGACCGACGGAGAGAGGAGGTGGTGAGCTTGGTGGTAGGTTTAAATCTGAAATTTTAGAGAGATAAGAGGAAGAGAGAGAAGTAAGAGAAAAAGTGGGTAGGTTTTATTAAAGTGATTAGGGTTTGGTTGTATTTTGGATGGTTTTATATCATCCCTTGTTTTTTTGTTTTAATCTTGACCATTAATTTGTTAAATCTATCGTCTAGATGAGGACTTAGGGACTCATCTAAATTAAGGGACTTACCTGAACCTGACTATATATATATATATATATATATATATATATATATATATATATATATATAGAGTTAAGATCCGGTGCAAACGAACACTCGGTGGAAAAAGTGAAAACGTGCTACAAATCCATTATATATTTAAAAAGGGCGCTGCCAACATATTACTCCTACTAGCTAGTTACGACAAAGTATAACATTAACATTGACACTACATCTTCAACCATTAAAGAAACCAACACTGATACCCTAAACCCAAATCATCCTCATTTTCATCCACTACCACCATCATCAGTCGTCGGCAATCACCACCATGAAGACATTCCGACCAGCTCCACCACTACCAACCACTGACAAATAGCACGACCACCACTAGTGTAGATAACCCAAACCACCCTTTATCTCTCCCCCATAACCACTCACATGATGTCGTCGTCAGTGACGGCGATAACCAGCAAGGGCGGCAAACACCATCAAGCATTCTCGTTGCAAAAAGTTATGGGGTTTTATTTAATATCTAAATCCTCTATTAAGATAACACCAGTATGCCAGGCCCCCATCCTCTATCAAGCATACACAAAATTAATGTACCTGGTGTCTAATTTGATGTATCTCGAACAAATATTAATGTACCTAGTAATTAATTTTATGTATCTATGTTAAGATACATAAAATTAGTGGTTAGGTACATCAAAAACTAGTGTAGATACATTGAATCGACAGGAAACCAACGAAGTGGATGAAATGAGGTAGTCGTCGCCGACGACTTGCTATATGCCATTTACCAATTCTACCAAAGATTTCCCGTTCGATTCCATCAGCCTAGCATCACATAATCACATAAAGGGCCATAGCAACGACTCAAGTGGAGGTTACGAATTGCTTGAAGGAACTGCGATGGGAGCGACGATCGGAGCTCCGGTGATGTTAGAGAAATAGAGGAGAATAATGGGGATGATAAAGAGAAAGCACCGACGTCGATGACGGAGAGAGCTCAATGTAGCTTGTGGTTTGCCATCAATATAGCACCGTTGACCGGAGTGTGCTTAAAGTAGCCTGGATGTTGGCAACGTCTAGAAGCGGCGGCGTAAGGGTATGGGCTTGTGGGGATGTCTGATAATGGTGGTGTTGGTGATTCATGAGTGAAATGTTATTATGGTCATCATCAGGGAGAAAAAATGGTACATTGGGTTTTGTAATTGAGGTATTACACGCGTGAGTCAATTTGGTCCTTTATTTATGCACAACTAGTTCGTTTCCACTTTTTCCACCGAGTGGTCGTTTGCACCGGATCCTAAATCTATATATATATATATATATATAGGCAAGTTCTAATGATCCCACCTTCAAAATTGAGTCCATGAGTCCTTATCTTGACCATTGGATGAAGAGGATGGAGGGACAAAATTAGAAAAAGATAGAGGGTTAAGATTAAAAGAAAAATGGATAGACAAGATTAGAACAAAATGAACAGACAAGATTAAAACCAAATGAGTGGGTTTTAATGACTTTCACCTACATTACGAGTATAACTTCAACCATTATTTTTGTAACTTTAAGCTAAAATGTGATTTCGACTATATGTAACACCCGCAAATGTACCCTATTTTTATAGTAAAAATATTATACGGATACTTTTCAGCGAAATTTAGTTTTAGTTTAGAATTAAATTTCCCGTGTCTAATTTAGAATTTCCGAGTTCGTTTTCGGACTTTACGCGAGATTCCGAGTAACTTACGTCTTAAGACGTTTTTGGGCTTTTTCTCATGTTTTCCACTTACTTCTTCTTATACTCCCTCATAACCCTAACACCCTCACATTCAATCTTCTTCTTCCTCACCAAGTAAACACCAAAACCCCTAACCTCCATATTTGCTCAATTTAATATCGATTCTACTCCTTCGTTTCTCGCTCAAATTCACTAAAGTTCGTCTAATTCTTTCCCTCTCATCGTCCTCTATCCGTATTGGTAATAAAATTACCGTCTTTCTCGCTTTTCAATTTATCCGTCTTTCTCAAAGGTGAATTATATTCATCTTTTATTATCTAATTGTAGGTGGGGACCTCCAAGACCCCGACAAAGACTACTTCTTGATAGAAGAGGACATCGACGCGGATTGAAGACGCGAAAAGGTAACGGTGAAGGGTTACTTGATATCATTTACGTGTTTTAATGTGTTTTCTATGTTAGAAATCGTATTTAGAATAAGTTAGTTATCATAGGAATTGTGTTGTTAATGATGGTTGTTGTTAGTTGATAATTGATATGATAATTGATGGTTTGTGATGATAAATAATGATTGTTGTATGTTGAACCTTAGTGAAAATTAAAATTTTCGTGTATAAAGGAATGCGTGCCTGAGACCAGGACGCTGGCAGCGTTGCCTGGCGCTGGCAGCGTTTTTTGCTGCCAGTTTTTCCCAAAATCGAACCTTTGAGTTCTAGTCCCGCCTTGACTTTCCTTGACCCTTTGGACTTGGTCTTCTTGCATTGATGATTTGTTTGTAGCCCACTCCAAATTATCGGGTTTGGGTCTCGGGTCTCGGGTTTGACTTTGACTTTTGTTGACTTTCGGGTTTGACTTTGAATATTAATGTTTCGAATATATGATAATCCCTTCGCTTGTATCGCATGTTTTTTGACGGTTTTTGATATGTCTCACTTTGATTCGGTTTTACAAATGTTACGGTTTGAGCACTAATTTTCTATGTGCTTTGTACTCTCATTCCCTTGGCTACCTCCACGTTCGTAAGGCTGGAATGTCGGAACGGGGAGTGTATCCTTACTGCTTAATTGCATGTGTTAGTGGGCATATGATGACGTTGTTGGGAGACGAACGCTTTGCGTTGATCGACCCGGCCGTCAAATGTTGTATACTTGCGAGGTGATGACATTGCATGTAGCGTACCGCTTGTTATGAGGCTTGTGCTCTTCTCCGCCTTTTTCGTGAAGGTTGAGCCAATTTTGGGTATTCGGCGTCTATTGATTGACCGAGTCTTGGATGCGAAATGTCATCGCTTGTCGAATCGGAAAATGGTTTATTCCGAGAGTCTGGCCAGGTTTAGACTAGGACCGGGTTATTATTATGTAGTTACCTACCAGAGGAAATTAGTTCATATACGGAAAATGTAGCATCGTGTATGCGTTCAGGGAAATGTTGATCCCTGTGAATGCCTTTCATCATACGTGCATGTACACGGTGCTAGTGCGTGGCATTTACCGTGAGAGATGTCGTCAACGTATTGTACGTTTGGTTGGATGATTATATGATTGATTTATTCATGATCTTTGGATGACTTGGCATGGTTTGTTTGTCGAGTCTCAATCTTATCAAACTTACGCCGCTAACGGTGAGATGCAAGCCCTAGTGAGAGTGTATGGTTGCCTAAGAGTGTCATTCCCGAGTCATTCTATAACATGATGGTTACTGATTTGTACTTCATATGCTCTTATCTTTATATATTGAATTGCCTATTTATCCTTCTTGTATTTCACATGTATATTTATATATGCATGCTTCTACTTTTGTATTTCCGTTTATGTACGTTTAATGTGATATGGCTGGGAGAACCCGGAGTTACTCCCCACTGACTGTGGCGTTCATGTTTTTCATGGATGAACAGGTTGCTTGATTGGATGGCTTTTTGCTAATGTGGTATTTTGGGTTCGGGTGTGAGCTAGCGGGCGTTGGCCTGGATGAATCACCTTTAGACGTTGTTTAGCTAGTTTGCTAATAACTTTGATGTTTGATATATTTTGAGAGACTACGTCTCTTTGCAGTATATTCTATTTTAGTTTCTATTTATTTGACATTCCTCGTATTTCTATCTTGCATGTAAAAAGTTTTAAAAACACCGTATTTTCCGCTATATAAATCATATGCTTGTTATGTTTTATTTCCGCATTCCTGAGGGTTGTCACAGTTGGTATCAGAGCTTTTATCGCTCCCGACGCACACACGTGAACCCTAAACTTAAAATACTTGACCTTGAAATAATAAATGAGAGATGGGTAGAAGTTAAGGACTTTACTTGGTAGTCTATTTGTTTATGCTAATTGATAGGATTAACTTAATATGTTTTTGTTTCTTATGAAGATGGTTAGACCTCGAGTAGTAGAGAACGTTATGCTAGAAGCTCTTACGCAAGTGTTGAAGAATCAACAAGATTTGGCTATTGTTCTAGCCAACAAAGTTCCCCCCTCGAAGAGAAGATAACCACCAAGGAGGCTACGCTTGGGTAGCTAGTCAAATAGCCAGAAGTAAGATTATACCTATGGTGGAGAGCCGGACCCTACCGAGCTATCGGAATGGTTATGAGAAATGGAGAAGCAATTTGATTTATACCAAGTCCGTGAAGAGGACAAGGTAAGGATTGCCAAGCACTTCCTTGTAAGGGAAGCAGATAATTGGTGGGCGATTACTAGTGCCACCGCTAGTCTTGAAGATGATTTCAATTGGGCTTATTTCAAAGCTCTAGTTGAAGGTCGATTTTATCCCATGGAGATAAAGCAACAAAGGCTCAAGGAATTTATTGACTTCAAGCAAGGTGACTTGTCGGCACAAGATTTCATTACGGAGTTCAACAAGCTTGCTCACTTCGCTCCGAGGCTCATCAAAGATGACGAGGATCGAGCTTTCTACTACCGCAACAAGCTTAGTGCTTTACTTCAAAGTAAAGTGACGAGGAATACTACTTCCTTTGGGGATTTATATGATGATGCTTTATGGGCCGAGAATTCCATGAAGGCCATTAGGGATGAAGCTATGATGAAGAATCCCTCTCCTTCTTTCACTCCTAGGCCTAATTTATATGGGAAGAGGCCGTTTACTCCGTCTTCCTCCAACTCTTATGCCAACAAGAGGAGATTCAATCCTCCTTCAAATGCAAATGCAAGAGCTCCCGCTCCTTTCATTCCCCGAGCTACTTCTAACGTGGTTCATAAGCCATATGCTCCTCCTCAAGCTCAAGGTCGCTTTTTCAACCGTTGTAGACTTCCACACCACCCCGGTGTATCTTGTTCCAACCGACCTTATATTTGCTTCTTTTGCCAAAAGAGTGGTCACCGTTATGAGGATTGCCCCGATCGTAAGTTGCCCCCTCCAATTGCCAAACCTAAGGGTTCTTTCTTCGTTCTGAGCCGAGCCGACGCCGATGCTCATCCGAAGATAATTACGGGTATGTTCTCAATTTTAGAGCAACCGTGTCTTATTTTATTTGATACCGGTGCTTCTATGTTCTTTGTGTCTTCAACTTATGCTAATAAATTATCTATCAAGCCTACATCTAGTGAGGATACTCCCATATCCTTACCATCCGGAGATATTATCTCTTGTTCTACTCTTTATCCAAATGTTCCAATCTCTATTTCGGGTGCTATCTTTCCCGCAAATCTCCTTAAGTTTCCTCTAGGAGAGTTCGATGTAATTCTAGGTATTGATTGGTTAGCATTGTATCATGCTAGGTTCGAGTGTAGAGATCAAAAGATTGATTTAAAGAGTCCTTTACGAGTTAGAATAACCTATAAGGGATCTCATCCCCAAAAGGGCGTGTCTTTGATTTCCGCAATGAAATTGGTAAGTATGGTAAGAAAGGGTCACCAAGCATACTTGTGTATTGTGACTTCTTCAACTACCTCTTTGCCAAATATTGAAGATGTGCCTATAGTTCGTGAATTTGTGGATGTATTCCCTGAAGACTTGCCCGGGATGCCTCCCGAGCGTGATGTTGAGTTTTCTATTGATCTTGTACCGGGATCTGGACCCATAGCCAAAGCTCCTTACCGTATGGCTCCAACCGAGTTGAAAGAGTTAAGGAAGCAAATTGATGATATGATTGAGAAAGGTTTCATTCGACCAAGTGCCTCGCCTTGGGGTGCTCCCGTTCTCTTTGTGAAGAAGAAAGATGGTTCTATGAGGCTTTGTATTGATTACCGTGAATTGAATCGAATTACAATCAAGAATAGGTAGCCAAGAATTGAAGATTTGTTTGATCAACTAAAAGGTGCTTCTACTTTTTCCAAGATCGATTTGAGATCCGGTTATCACCAAATTCCCGTTCGTGATGCCGATATTCCGAAGACCGCTTTTAGTACAAGGTATGGTCATTATGAGTTCAAGGTGATGCCATTTGGATTGACTAATGCTCCCGCTATTTTCATGGATCAAATGAACCGCACAATTTAGTGAGTACCTTGACAAGTGTGTGGTGGTGTTCATTGACGATATCCTTATTTTCTCCAAGACCGATGAAGAGCATGCTATTCATCTAAGGACTATTTTGGGTGTTCTTCGTCGTCAGAATTGGTTTGCCAAATTCTCCAAGTGTGAATTTTGGCTACCTAAGGTGTCCTTTCTTGGGCATGTAATTTCTAAAGAAGGTGTGATGGTAGATCCTTCTAAAATTGAAGCTGTGGTGGATTGGAAGTGTCCGACCGATGTTAGAGAAGTTCGAAGTTTTTTTGGTTTAGCTGGTTATTACCGAAGATTTGTCAAAGATTTCTCAAAGCTTGCTAGACCAATGACCCAACTGTTGAAGAAGGAAACCAAGTTCGTATGGAATGAAGCTTGTGAAGCCGCTTTTCAAGAGTTAAAGAAAAGGTTGACTACCGCTCCGGTGTTGACTTTACCTGAAGATGGTGTAGACTTTGATGTCTATTGTGATGCTTCTAAGATGGGATTGGGTTGTGTACTTATGCAAAGTAGAAAAGTGGTGGCTTATGCTTCGAGACAGTTGAGAGTTCATGAAGTGAACTATCCTACTCATGATTTGGAATTAGCCGCCGTTGTTCATGCTTTGAAAGTGTGGAGACACTACCTTATTGGTGTTCATTGTCGTATATTCACCGATCACAAAAGTTTGAAGTACATATTTACTCAAAAGGAGTTGAATATGAGACAAAGAAGATGGTTGGAATTGGTGAATGATTATGATTTCGAGTTGTTGTACCATGAAGGGAAGGCTAATGTTGTTGCCGATGCTCTTAGTAGGAAATCTTCTCATTCCTTGAATGCTATGTCGGTATTGCCCGTTGATCTTTGTATTGAGTTTCGAAAGTTGAAGTTGGAATTCGTGGAACGTGGATTTGATTATGTTGGTGCTATGACTGCCGAACCTGTTTTCCTCCGTGAGATCCGCGAAAGCCAAGTTGATGATCTTACCTACAAGTCTATTCAAGCCAAACTTCTAGAAGGAAAGGCTAAGGATTTCAAGTTTGATGATAAAGGTGTCCTTCGATTCCATGGCCGTTTGTTTGTTCCTAATGCTCTTGACTTGAGAAAGCGAGCTCTTGATGAAGCTCACCTTTTCCCTTATTCTATTCACCCCGGAGGTGATAAGATGTATAAAGATTTGAAGCTACAATTTTGGTGGCCGAATTTGAAAGGCGATGTTGTGTCTTATGTTGGAAGATGTCTTACTTGCCAACAAGTGAAAATTGAACACAAGAGGCCCGGTGGATTGCTACAACCTTTGGATATTCCACTATGGAAGTGGGAATCTATTTCTATGGATTTTTTTATGGCTTTGCCAAGGACCGTTGGAAGTAAAGATGTCGTTTGGGTTGTTGTTGATCGTTTGACCAAGTGTGCTAGATTCATTCCGATCAAAGAGACTTGGAATTTAGATCGACTAGCGAAAGCCTATGTCGATGAGATTGTTAGATACCATGGTGTTCCTAAGGAGATTATATCCGACCGAGATCCGAGGTTTTGTTCGAGATTTTGGAAGGCTTTACAAGAAGCCATGGGTAGTAAGTTATTGATGAGTACCGCATTTTATGCCGCTACCGATGGTCAGACCGAGAGGACTATTCAGACTTTAGAAGACTTGCTTAGGACTTGTGCACTCGAGTTCCAATCTAGTTGGGAAAAGAGTCTACCGTTGGTTGAGTTTTCTTACAACAATAGTTATCATGCCTCGATCAAGATGGCTCATTATGAAGCTCTTTATGGAAGAAAATGTCAAAGTCCTATATGTTGGAATTAATTGAGTGATGTTCGTGACTTAGGCCCCGATGTTCTTGTTGAGACTATTGATCATGTGAAGGTCATTCGTGATAGAATGAAAGCCGCTCAAGATCGGCAAAAGTCTTATGCCGATATCCGAAGAAGACCGTTAGAATTTGAAGTTGGAGATAAAGTGTTCTTGAAAGTATCTCCAATGAAGGGTGTTAAAAGGTTTGGTGTAAAGGGTAAATTGAGCCCGAAATACATTGGACCCTTTGATATTGTGAAAAGGATTGGTGCCGTTGCTTACAAGTTGGACTTACCCCCGAATTTGGCTAAAGTTCATGATGTATTCCATGTTTCTCAATTGAGAAAGTACGTTAGTGATCCAAGCCATGTCTTTCAAATGGAAATGCCCGAGCTTGAACCGAATTTGTCCTTTGAAGAGAAGCCGATCCGCATTCTAGATCGCAAGGATAAGAAGTTGAGAAGTAAAGTGGTTCCTTTAGTGAAAATCTTGTGGAGATGTGCCAATGTTGAAGAAGAGACGTGGGAAACGGAAGCTTCTATGCGTATTAAATATCCAAGCTTATTCGATTAAGGTATCTTTCTTTCGCTCAAGTTTCGAGGGCGAAACTTTTTAAAAGGTGGGGTGATTGTAACACCCGCAAATGTACCCTATTTTTATAGTAAAAATATTATACGGATAGTTTTCAGCGAAATTTAGTTTTAGTTTAGAATTAAATTTCCCGTGTCTAATTTAGAATTTCCGAGTTCGTTTTCGGACTTTACGCGAGATTCCGAGTAAGTTACGTCTTAAGACGTTTTTGGGCTTTTTCTCATGTTTTCCACTTACTCTTTCATATACTCCCTCATAACCCTAACTCCCTCACATTCAATCTTCTTCTTCCACACCAAGCAAACACCAAAAACCCTAACCTCCATATTTTCTCAATTTAATATCGATTCTACTCCTTTGTTTCTCGCTCAAATTCATTAAAGTTCGTCTTACTCTTTCCCTCTCATCGTCCTCTATCTGTATTGGTAATAAATTTACCGTCTTTCTAGCTTTTCAATTTATCCGTCTTTCTCAAAGGTGAATTATATTCATCTTTTATTATCTAATTGTAGGTGGTGACCTCCAAGACCCCGACAAAGACTACTTCTTGATAGAAGAGGACATCGACGCGGATTGAAGACGCGAAAAGGTAACAGTGAAGGGTTACTCGATATCATTTACGTGTTTTAATGTGTTTTCTATGTTATAAATCGTATTTAGAATAAGTTAGTAATCATAGAAGTTGTGTTGTTAATGATGGTTGTTGTTAGTTGATAATTGATATGAGAATTGATGGTTTGTGATGATAAATGATGATTGTTGTATGTTGAACCAGGACGCTGGCAGCGTCCATGGACGCTGGCAGCGTCGTGAGGACGCTGGCAGCGTTTCTTGCTGCCAGTTTTTCCCAAAATCGACCCTTTGAATTCTAGTCCCGCCTTGACTTTCCTTGACCCTTTGGACTTGGTCTTCTTGCATTGATGATTTGTTTGTAGCCCACTCCAAATTGCCGGGTTTCGGTCTCGGGTCTCGGGTTTGACTTTGACTTTTGTTGACTTTCAGGTTTGACTTTGAATATTAATGTTTCGAATATATGATAATCCCTGAGCTTGTATCGCATGTTTTGTAACGTTTTTTTATATGTCTCACTTTGAGTCGGTTATAAAAATGTTACGGTTTGAGCACTAATTTTCTATGTGCTTTGTACTCTCATTCCCTTGGCTACCTCCACGTTCGTAAGGCTGGAATGTCGGAATGGGGAGTGTATCCTTACTTCTTAATTGCATGTGTTAGTGGGCATATGACGACGTTGTTGGGAGATGAACGCTTTGCGTTGATCGACCCGGCCGTCAAATGTTGTATACTTGCGAGGTGGTGACATTGCATGTAGCGTACCGCTTGTTGTGAGGCTTGTGCTCTTTTCCGCCTCTTTCGTGAAGGTTGAGCGAATTTTGGGTATTCGGCGTCTATTGATTGACCGAGTCTTGGATGCGAAATGTCATCGCTTGTCGAATCGGAAAATGGTTTATTCCGAGAGTCTGGCCAGGTTTAGACTAGGACCGGGTATTTATATCGTCGTCCTACCAGAAGGAAATTAGTCTACATATACGAAATGTAGCATCGTGTATGCGTTCAGGGAAATGTTGTATCCCGTGGATGCCTTTTAATCATACTTGCATGTACACGGTGCTAGTGCGTGTCATTTACCGTAAGAGATGTCGTCAACGTATTGTACGTTTGAATGGATGATTATATGATTGATTATTTGTGATCTTTGATTGACTTGGCATGGTTTGTTTGTTGAGTCTCAATCTTATCAAACTTACGCCACTAACGGTGAGATGCAAGCCCTAGTGAGAGTGTATGGTTGCCTAAGAGTGTCATCCCCGAGTCATTCTATAACATGATGGTTACTGATTTGTACTTCATATGCTCTTATCTTTATATATTGAATTGCCTATTTATCCTTCTCGTATTGCACATGTATATCTATATATGCATGCTTCTACTTTCGTATTTCCGTTTATGTACGTTTAATGTGATATGGCTGGGAGAACCCGGATTTACTCCCCACTGACTGTGGCGTTCATGTTTTTCATGGATGAACAGGTTGCTTGATTGGATGACTTTTTGCTTGTGGTATTTTGGGTTCGGGTGGGAGCTAGCGGGCGTTGGCCTGGATGAATTACCTCTAGACGTTGTTTAGCTAGTTTGCTAATAACTT